>APFE031544680.1:53276-147764 GCA_000404065.3 Pinus taeda
TCTTAATTTTCTTTTGAATTTTATTTTTAGTCTTTAGTATTATTTGTTATTTTTAAGGCTTTTTCATTGTTTTTATTTTTTAGTTTTGATTTACAACTATGACTATATTCACGGTTGAGATTAATATGTTGCATCTCTACTATTTATTAGTTTTATGATTTAACTATCCATCTATCTCCACAGTAAATAGTTCTAAATGTGATTTAAAATCTATATGTGATTTAAATATTTGATATAAATCATAAATCACATAAGCTTACATTTTAAGATATTTTTATTTAATTAACATTATTTTTAATTAGGTAAGAAGCTATCTCTATAAATAATATCTTTAAATAATGATAATGAATAATACCATGTTCATAAAAGACAATTAATAATAACAACTAATAATAATAAATATTTTCCATATCTATTAACTAAATGATAATAAAGGTCAAAAATGATCTAGGAAGAAAAAAAAACACCTTTATCATCGTAAACTAAATGTCATCAAATACATTACATACATTAAAAGTAATGTAACATAAATGTGTGACAAACTATTCATACCCTGTAAATTCACTAACAACAATATACCGACTAGATTGGGTTATTTTGAGACCTTCATTAAAAAACAATGATTGCCTTCTCAAATAAAAGATATCAAAAACACCATCTAACTAATTATCATTATTATCCATTCCAACTATCAATTAAATTGTATCATCCATTCCTACAATCAATTAAATGATAATAATTGCTTATTTCATATAATATTTTTCCATTTATTAATCTTATTCCACTAGAATGTGGAAAAGTATTAATATATTAAAGTGGCCGTTGAATTCTGACTTAGCCCGTTCAAATTATGTTTCTTCAACATTAATTTTGATGGGTCGCTGCACATAAGTGAGTGGTTTCTTCCCGTTTATTGCAATTTGCAAACTTGCCTTGTGGTTGGGTGAGGCGACTATTTGCATGTCGTGTTAGATACCCAAACGTCTTCCCTACTTTAGAAAAAAACAAAACGAAATAAAAAAGGGGGACCTTGAAATGTTGGTGGGCTGTTGACTCCAAGTGACGTGAACACACCTCCTAGCCGTCCGCCATGGGGGGTCCATGTCCACCATAATAGTAGTTAGATGTGAAAGCCACGTGTACCTCTTGACAGGAAGGCCGTACAGAGGACACCCGTATCCACTAACGCTCTTTTCTCGGAGGTCCCATGCAATACTTTAAAGACGCAAAATCAAACTTGTGAAAGTGGGTACAAAAACAAATTCATGGCCCAACCACCATCATGCATGGAAGTTGGAAAATAATGAGTATGACTAATTACTTTTTCACGTGTTCACATTGTAACTTTATTTATTGCGTTACCGCATATTCTAATGGGACGGATGAGAAGGAGGAGTTGGCTGGAAAGTTATGGAAATTTTGATTAAAATTTTGGCAAGGATTTTTGTAAATCTAAATTATTGTTGTTAAATTTCAAAATTTTAGGTGTTTTGAACGTTTTTTTATGATGCTGTATCCATTTCCACCATCAAAAACATGATTCAAACACTACTTCTACAAAAAATTTTGAAATTCTTCTTGCCCAAATTCCAACCACTTTTAGTCGCCTAGACAATTCTTCAGCCTCATTAATTACATTCAACATTGTTTAATCATATAATTAAAAATATGTAATAAGAGATTTTGTCTACATAGTTCTAAGCAGATAATTAAAAGTATATAATCTTTCACTTAAAAAATAAGTAAAAGATTTTGTCCGTTAAGTTGGAGAATGTGTAAGTTTGACATTTTATTACTATATTTATATAAATCAGAATTTCGAAGAATATGAGTTTAACATTCACACGACCGACCCTCGATGATCCAAGAAAGAGATTCCATACACTGTACGGCAAGCAGAGTCCTATTTTCTCGAGAGTCGTGAAAGAAGAAACATTTTCGCAAACTTAATTGTCAATCATATATTTCCGTGAAATGCGCGTTGATTAGTGATTAAGAAAATATTTCCCCTCTTGGGGTTTCATATAAGGAACGAGTTCGGAGTATTCGAAGAGCCTAAGAGAGTCGCTGTTCGTACAGTGTACGTAAAGTTTTTTGGTAATTTATTTAAGAAATGAACGTGTCAAAGAGTGCTTGATTTTTAAATTTTTTTAAATTTGAAATATATTGCGATTGGTTGTTTTTGTTTTTTAAAATAAAGTATTTAGTAACTAATTTTAAGTTTTATTAATTTTAATATTTCAATTTAATTTAATTTTTAAAAACAATACATATTATTTTAAAAAATATTAACATTTAAATTTAATTTAATTTTTAAAAACAATACTTATTATACGGATTAGAATCCATTGTTATATTATGTTGGGTTTAAGTTAGATTTATAACTTTTTAAACTATTCTGTAAGTTACAGTGATAGTTGTAGATCTTTTCAACTTTTTAATCATGTTTTTTCCTTTAAATCAAAATCGTTTTTTCTTTGAATCGTGGTCTATAATGTTTTCTAAATTGTGATCCATAATGGTGGTGGTCTATAATATTTTCTAAATTGTGATCCATAATGCTTATAATTGTCTCTTCTAGATTAATCACATCAATCTTTTTGGGTTTATGTTTAAAACCATCCACTGTGGCTCATCATTATGACATCATCCTTGTAATCTTTTCAAACTTAACTTCCAATTTTGTTTTTTTAATCTGCTTATGTATAGTGTAAATTTAGCTTGTGTTGTATGATCATTAATTATATTAAATTTAGGTTTGATTTTTAGTTTATTATGGATTTTTATAAAATTAATGGTTTTTAATAGATTTAAAATTATTAATTAATTATATTTAATTTGGATTTGATTTTAAATTTACAGTAGAATTTTATGAAATTTATCAATTTTATGTCATGGGTTTATAAATAGATAATAATTGGGTACTATTTAAGGCACTCCTTATGTTAAGGTTACTGGTTCAAACTTATGAGTAGTCTTATTGGTCTAAACAAAAAAAATGAATAATTTTAATAGATTTAAAAAAATTATTCAGTTTCATGAAGTTGGCACGTTAAGTAGATTTCAAAACTTACAATTTTCATGAATTTTATCTTTTTGCCATTAAGAGGTTTTTATCGAGGTTATTTTATTCATATGTTTTTCAAGGAATATACAAGGAAAAATAGGAAGTGCAAACATTGAACATCCTTTTGGTGTTCCTAGTTTGGGTTTCCAAGGTAAAATCTCCATGTTAAATTCATGTGTTTATGTGTGCGAAATTGCATATTTTTTTATTAAGGATCTATTTGCAACAATTAATAATGTAGAGTTAAAACCTACATTTGGTATCCGCGCAATTTGGCTTCAAGGGGATGCCTTTGTGGCTAAGGGTTTTGGCTCGAGCATGTAGTAGACCATGTTATAGTGGGTGATCTATGGAATCAATTCTTTTACTAAAAGAAATGGTGGAATTTTAAAGATAGAGATCGATAAAATCAATGGACGAAATTTTGGGTTGTGGAAGCTCAAAATGGAAGATCTATTGGCGGAAAAATATCAATGGTTTGTTGTGGATCGAATACTGCACCAATGGGAATGTTGATAAATGACTAGACCAAGTTGCATTAGAAAGAAAAAAGCATAATATGATTGTGTCTCTTAGAATTAGTATTATTGAGTGTCTCGGGATAAGCTACAACAAAGGCATTATGGTACAAGTTAGGGGCTTTGTATCAATTTAGGTCCTTGGTGAACAAATTGTTCCTACAAAAGAAGTTGTATAACCTAAGGATGAAATATGGGAACCCGATGACAGAGCATTTGAACATCTTCAATATTGTAGTAAATCAACAATTATCTGTTTATATTAAGAATTTAGATGAAAATAAGTGTATCAAATTATTATGCTCTTACTAAACTCATGGGATAGTCTAGTTGTTGTCGTAGGTAATAATATAACTACTTTAAGTTTCAATAAATAATCACATCCTTGTTATCAAAGGAGATGAGATAGCAAAACATGGAAAGTAAGAGTAGAGATGTCTTATCTATTTGTTGAAGGTGCTGGAAATCTGTCAACCAAGGGGTGCCCCTAATGAAAAGTCCCAATTAGACTTTGCACCGTTTAGTGTGGGAGCCCTTCTGGAACTAAGGCCCGACTACCATATATTACTATAGATTTTCCTTAGCTGCAAAGTTCAGCATAAGAGAGCAATGTACATATGCTTTCATATTAGCAAGTGAATATGCCTTGTGGAATGTTCAACTGCGGAATATATCAAGGTTCTTTTACCGAAAGGGAGAGGAAAAGTGAGCCTTTAAGAGAGAAGTAATAGTGTTAACTAATAAAGACACACGAGCATATACATAAGAATGAATCATTGATCAATCAGCGAAATAGTTCACACAAAAGAAATGATTGTTAAAATGAATTCAACACACCTTCAACATGATAAGTACCAAAGACATTGAAATAGTTCAATTTCCTTGGTACGAATGAAAACAACATACATCACAAACATTCAAAGAATAGTCCTATAATATTTACGGCATATGCATGAAAGCGTGCTTGCTCAATGAGCTTCGTAATTAAGCAAAAGTTCCAAGATACATCAGTACAGAGAACACTACTAGCTCCAATAGTGGAGCATTAGAGTAGTCACTCGCTCCTCCAAAAGAACTATCTTTCTCTCTTATGCCTGGTAGGAGGGAGACAAGGTGAAAAGTCATTTACATGAGTAATTGAGGGTGTATATATAACAAATGGGTGATCATTCACCTCCCTTGTGACTCTTGGACTACCCTCATGATCGTTTGACTTCTTTGTGACCTTTCGACATCCTACATGACTTTTCACATAACATGGATGACTCTTGGAATTCCACTTGACATTACATTTTCCAATATAGAATTTACATATTCCACAAAATGATGTGGCACATGATGACTCATGACATGACACTGATCACATGGACTGTGTAATGACATGGAAGTGTCAAGCCAATCTTTGTTGTTGCTTTCCTTATGTCTTCTTGAAAGATGAACATGGTCTTCTTCTTCCTCCTTATTGCTTGAAGATTGGAGCCTTCAACGTAAACTTGATCTCCAACTGTTGTCGCAACTAATGTCCCTTTGTCTTCTTTATATTGATTAACTTTTTCTTGCAACTTCAAAGATGTCTTCTAGCCAGGTCTCCTTCTTCATCCCTTCATCATCGTCCTGTCATAACATGATAGAATACCTGCAACTGAAATCCACTCATGACAAGATGACATTAATCCGATAAAACCCCTAACCTAACATGATGCACATTAATCCATTACTGAGCTAGAACTGTGTGACAGGTTGAGAATTGGGCTCAGGGATTGTGCAGCTCAGGATGTCAGGGTCAAGGATTAAGCCTTGAGACTACACAATGTGCAGTTCAGGAAAGCTAGGGCTAGTCATCTACGTAGTTAAGGGGCTCAAGGTGTCAAGGTGAAGACTGAAGGCTTGAGGTTGCCGAATGTGCAGTTCCGAAGGGACAAATTCCAAGTGATTGCAAGTGTTATAATCCTATTTGCCACTCCATTATAGTGAGAGAAACCCAATATCAACTTACCTCATTTGTTGGCTAAAATGCATCCCTTTTCACCTTTTCTTTTACTTAGGTGAGATTTATCCCATGATAAAAGGGTGGAATTACATGATTGAGTTATTTTTCATAGTTAATTTGCCAAAATATTATAATTGTGAGATAATAACTTACTTCATAATTGAGATAATTGAGAAAAAACTCATAATTGTGAAAAAGGTTTCTAGAGTTTTGCATTCCTAAGGAGATAAACTTGACCCACTTGTGTATGAGTTGGCTAGGGTTCCATTATTGTAGAAGTTTCCTAACTTCTCAATCCTCTAGGTGTCTATATACGTTCTCCTGGAGGATAGAATTGACCTATATAATCTCACCAAGAGGAAAGGGGATTAGATCTAGTATCCACACTATAGCGCAAGAGCTCTGTTGTATTGGGAGAGGAGATCATGTTGCAAGCTTGAGGAGAGGATCTCATTTCTTGAAGGTATAATTGTACCATTTGATTCATGATTAATGAAATTACATGTTCCTTTGTGTAAATCTATGCTTATGGTTGATTATACATGTTAGTGTCTATTTGAGCTAATGGTCTTCTGCGGAAGGTTATTTGTGGTCTTTGTTTGGTGATGCATGTGTGCAAGTAGTAGATCTATCACAAGAGGAAAGATCTCTTGGTTGGAGTGTAGACTTTCAGCATCGATCCCACCACCCTTCACTGATCTGCGAAGGCTATAGGTGTGAGCTCAAACTCATAGTGTAGGGGATACATGCATGATTGACTGCTTAGGCATTTAGATTGGGATTTATATATGTAATTGAATTAGTCATGTATTTTGTTGTCTCCTAAACTTGTTAGGGCCATAAGGTTGTGGAGAAATGGCTCCTTATGTGTGAATTTTTTGACAACATCAAGGGCAAGGATTGAGCCTTAAGACTGCACAATGCATCGTTCAGAGAGGTCAAGGCAAGATAACTACGTAGTTGAGGGGCTCAAGGGGTCAGGCTTGAGGCTTAAGCCTTGAGGTTTCCCATTGCGCAGTTATGGAGGGACAGAGGCCAAGGGATTGTGTAGTTCAAAGGATCAAGCCTGAGGATTGATGCTTGAGATTGTGCAATGCTAAGAGGTGATTGACTGAAGACAGGGATTGCACAGTTTTGGAGCTCAAGGGTCAGGACTGAGCACTAGGATTGCAGAGTGCGTAGTTCTGGAGGGAAGGGATTATGCATTGCACAGTTCCAAGAGGAAAGGATGAAGCTTGAGGACTGAGACTGCACAATGCGTAGTTTAGGAAGGTTAAGTGAGGCAAAGTTGCTCGGGCATGAACTTTTCCATATTTGGCTAAGTGTGGGATCAATGAGACCAAAGTTAACAATGATAAAACTTATGTATGATCACACACTTAGAATAGTAGACGATGCAACATTTATCACTCATAAAACATGAACAACGTAATACCCCCAATGTGACAACATTGTGACAACTTTCCCCAAGTGTGACACTAAACGTGCCCTTTGCGACAATAGTGACGACACTTGTGCGATAGTGCTTGAAAATTTGGGAATGAGTGTGATACATGTCTACATTATAAGAATGACCCATTAGCACCAAGGTTACCCCTTGAAACAAACCAAAACTACATTTGTGCAATGTGTGAGGCCTATCATTCCAAAAGAAGACATTTGCAACAGTAAGAGGAAAGTGCAAACGACACTTGCAAAATGCAAACAACATTGAAAACGACACATGCTAGAATGAAGACTACATGAAAACGACACTTATTACAATGAAAAAAAAAGTAAAAATGACAGTTGTAAACATGAAAGCAACACTTACAAAAGTGAAGGTGCACAAGAGGGACAATTAGGAAAACTCACCGAAATAGAAGAACAATCGCAAGCAAAAGTGAGATACAGTCAATGAAAGTGCGCACTGACTATTGACATAGGTTGAACATCACACATACACTATCTTGATGGACTTGTTCCATGCCTATTCAAGCTTACAGAAAAGAACACACTCATGAACTTTTTGCAGACTGAGCATGTGTGAGAAAGTGCCTTTGACACTTATCGATTGAACATAAAGTGACTATGGAACGAACGATCACAAGGTCCATGATAGGCTCCAAAATTCAAGTGTAGACCAAATTCGGAGGGTGTTTGTTGCAGTGACAACGCTATTAAAGGATTCTCCCATAATAAAAATAAAAATAAAAATAAGTCATTAAGTGGGAGATCTGAATCTAAAGGAATATCTAAAGCTCTGGGAAAATGCATAAAGGTGTGTTGGAGATGTGGAAAATAAAGGCATTACAAGAAACCTTGTAGATCTAAAAGTGTTGAGAGAAGGAAGGGATCTAATGATGCTCCTTCTACAGAAGAAAAAACCTCCCTGGAAAAAGGAGGGGATGTGTACTTAGCTTCTTCAAGAACATATGCAGATCATGAGGCATGGTTGGTCAGCTTAGGTGCATCCTTTCATATGATTCCTCACAATGAATGATTTTGTGAGTATGAAAGTTATGACAGTTTCCTAAGAGATTACTTAATTTCCAAAATCATAAGATGAGGAAAATTCAAGTTGAAGGACTAGACCATCTTTAGTGCTCTGCACATCCTAATATTGGCCAAAAAAATGATTTTTGTAAACAACATGATGAAGTGTGAATATTAGTGTTTAAAAAGGAAACATGTAGGTTGGTTTGAGGAGCAATGGTATTGTTTAGGGGATTTTAGAGTGGAACTCTATATAAGATGCTAGGAAACACTAATAGTGATAGGTGCAATAGTTCCATTGTTCCTGAGAGTGAAGTTGAAGAAGTAAAGACTCCTAAGATCTCTGAAGAAAAAACTATGTTATGACATCAATGTCTAGGAAATATTAGAGAGAATGACCTTCAGGTAATACACAATAAAGGTATGATTGAAGGAATGTCTAATAGATCTTTATATTTTGATTTTTGTGAATGTTGTTTATATGGGAAGCATAATTGGACAAGATTCTCCTTTGATGTTATGAGGGAAGAGGGTGTTAATTTCACAGCTTAGGAATAAATTCCATACATTGGCCAACCTTCCTCATCAAGAAATACCCCTCCTATCCCTTGGAAGAATTTAATTTGGTCAAGGAAAAAAATTTAAGTTTTAAGGTGAAACCCACATGTGCACAAAAGTACAAGTCGGCTAGGGAAAGCTAATTTGACCCCCCTAAGACACATATAAATAGAGCACATGTCACATCACTTTGGAAAATCATTATCACACATCATTATTTTCTCTCTTCTCTTGATTGGTTCGTACATGTTTGC
This sequence comes from Pinus taeda, assembly GCA_000404065.3. Taxonomy (NCBI): domain Eukaryota; kingdom Viridiplantae; phylum Streptophyta; class Pinopsida; order Pinales; family Pinaceae; genus Pinus; species Pinus taeda. Next base: position 62,139 of record APFE031544680.1, read on the forward strand.
AATTGGATGTCCAACCTCACACGTGCGAAGGGAAGAAGGCTATTTCTGATTCCTATGATGACTTTATGTTTGATACAGTTTGACCAACCATTGACCATGTTGTCAAGGTCAATCCTCTCTGTGGATAGAGACAATCCCTCTAGCCCAGTGAGTGGGTCTAGCAATTGAAGTGACAATCAAATAGACATCTTCCTAGGTTACAATTTAAAAGAATAACGAAGGAGATGGCCTACCTCATTCTAATTCTATTTTGATTTCCTTTGTTGATGACCCTAAACCGCTTGTTTCACGGGCTTGTTCCTACTTCTCTCAGTGTTTATGCACCTGCACAAGTGATCAAAACACAACAAGGCATGCCAAAACAAATAGCAATTCCAATAGCAACCTACTTAACTAATCAAGGAATGTCAAGCTAAATGATACATGAACATATACATTTTGGGAAGATGAACCAACAGTTGTATATTATTAGAAAATAAAGGGAAGCTTACAACCAAAGCCTTGATGTTGATAGGCTCTCCTTGAGTGGTAATCCAAGTCCAAGCCAATAACTCTCCAAGCACTCCTTCTCCAAGTCAAATGAATAGCCTTTGGGCACAATCTTATCATAAGGGTGCAAATAGAGATAGACCAACTAGTATCTAACCTGACCAACCATTTGGGAAAGGATGAATGTAGAGGTTGGGAAAGGGAGATAGGACCTCTCCAAAGATAAGATTAGGCCCTCATCTTAAGGAGGTAGCTCTTAGGGGTAAGAATAAGAGGCCAAGTTGGGAGAATTCGACCTCATCTACATCGAACAACCTCCAACTTGCCGCTCTAGAAGCTTCTAAATCATGAATCTTCTCATCCTCTTTGGGAAAGTTTCCTTTTTGGGATCATTGCGGGTATACAAGAAAATAGAGCAATGCCATCACAAGTCTAGTATAGTGCAACATGCGATCATCGTGATTTTTAGTCTCATAAGAGAGATGATCCTCAAATTAGGATTTTAGAGTTATTTCCTTCATGGGAAGCTCAAGGCATTTTCCAATAAATGTCTTAGGAAGGCTCTGAACTGCATATATGAATGAGTACATTTCATTATGGTCATGTTTCGGTCACTTCGGGGTATGTCATGGGGAATTGCAGGAGGTGTGACAAAATATTGTGTAACAGATGCCCCCTAAAGCATGAAGGAAAAACACGGAGTGATGGCTGGGATGCTTTACGAGCTTTTGCAAGGATGAGGACACACACTGTTAGGAGACCTGCAAATCAAGGATGCATATACATATACATATTGGATGTCAAAACATGAATCCACGGTATGGACGCAACCATCCGGATAGTAAGGACTATATGAAAGGATCCATGGCATGGGCGCAGCCATCCAATACAGAAGGATCATCTGTAATCTAAGATCCAAGGCATGGACGTAGATATCCAATATAGAAGGATCATCATAAATGTAAAGTCCCACGGTATGGTCACATCCATTCGTATAGAAGAAACATGTGTACAATCATGAACAATACATAACTCTACACAGCCTGAGTTATATCAGACAAAAACGCAGGGTCTTGCACTCCATCCCAACCCGATCAAAGTATGAATTCTAACATGCGAATGAATGTGTCGCAATCGAAGATGCTAGAAAACCACCTGATTGCTGGCCATTGATGTGGACCGTTAATAGGCATGAGAGGAACCACCCATAATGACAATGGGTCTCAAGGTACAACATTACAATCCGTGAATGTGATAATGAAGTTGAGGTCGAACACTTGTGGAATCACCCTATCGAATGCCAATAGTGAAAACCTGTCGTCGGATCTGAAGAACTTGCCATTAAGGCATCCAAGCTCTAAGGTACTGAAAGGGAGTTTATAAGTCATCTTCCTGGATAATGAGATGAAGTCGACAGGAAGTGACCCGTCGAAGGAGGGTCATAATGAATCCCCCATCATCGACATGAAACAAGGACTAAAGCCGAATTAAATGAGTAGGATCCAAGACTATAGCAAGGAGTCGGTCAATGTATAGGTAAATAACTACAGATAGGACTTCTCTTGAACATATTGGCAACACGATGCCAGAGTTTGGCAGCATTTCACTCGACATAGGACCAAGGGTCATAATGACGAAGTGGAATAGTCAAATGAGAGGCAAAATGGATTACCCAAACCCAGAAGGACAAGTGACTAAGTGGGGATGTCCCAAACCTGACACGAGAAACATATGAGTGTCATGTTCAAGAGCGACATGCTGCCTATACAAAGGATGTTTCATCTTCATTTTTCCCCCACTATTTCTAGTGAGTACCTCTTTGTTTTTACACAAACTTGAAGAGGATACCACATGCTTGTCGTATAAGTTCACCCTTAGGATGAATCCATCCTAGTAAATTTTACGATTCCTAGTAAGGAGAAACTCAGGCTCGTCATGGTGACAAGTCTTTTGTTGTTTAACTTTAACAAGTCCGACAGAAGAATAACTCGGTGTATTTTTCATATTTAGAGAGTTTGAAAAAGAGATGAAAAAGGAAACTCCATTAGGTCCCTTTTCATAATTTGTCTAGCGAACTCGAAAAGGTAGAAAACACTATTCGAGAGAACCTCTTGACCATGTTGAACAAGGTATACCTTTTTTGTAAATAGTTAATCTCAACCCGAAAAGGGGCTAAACGTATACTAAAACAATGCCAATTCATTTACTTTAACGAGTTCGAAAAGGCAAGTACTCGACGATCTTTTCATGTTTCAAGAGTCAGAAAAGAGATGAAAGATGACTCTTCCTAGAGGAACGAGTGGTTTAAAAGGATAACAACTAGTTCCAGTCAAGATGGAACTGCTCGAAAAATGTAATGGTCAAGAGGTTGGCTAATAAGACCATTCATCACAAATGTTCCTCGGGCAAGGGTAAAACAACCAAGTGAAAGTGAATGATCGGCCAAAAATATGGTGACGATGGAATGGACAAACCAAGGCTCGTCTAGAAAAAACAAGCTAATAAAAACAACAACCATGAGATGTAAAGTGGGCATGGTTTCATTTTTACACAAGCTTGAAACATGAGAAACTATGCTTGAGTATATTTGAGGATGGTTTCATTTTTCACAAGCTTGAAACATGGGAAAAAACTATGCTTGGATTTGGTTTCATTTTTACACAAGCTTGAAACAAAGATAAACTATGCTTGAGATAAGTTTGCATGCCCCTAGCATAATGAATCAATTCAAGGTACATGCCCCCCAAGCTTCATTTCATTCACCTAAGTAGACTACGAGTTACTAACAGGTAGATGGAATGAAGGTTTACTTACGAGATCAAGTGAAAGACTCGACTGGGATTTCACGAGGTCTAATCAAAGGCTGGAATTAGAAGGGGATTTGTTTCATTTTTTAATGAGATTGACACAGGAAAAGAACCATGCTCATGAAGACCTATTTCATTTTTTAACGAGGTTGACATAGTAAAATAACTATCCTCGTGTCCTTTGTTTCATTTTTTAAGGAGCTTGACACAAAACAAGGAACTTTACTCCACTTCCTTGTTTCATTTTTTAAGGAGCTTGACATAAGACAAGGAATTTTGTTCCATGGTCTTTTGTTTAATTTTTTGACGAGCTTGACACAAGACAAGGAAATTTGCTCTATATCCCTTGTTTCATTTTTTAAGGAGCTTGACACAGGAAAAGAAACTTTGCTCCACTCCCTTGTTTCATTTTTTAAGGAGCTTGACACAAGACAAGGAACTCTGCTCCATACCCTTTAATCACAGACCAAAAGAGGTCAGGGCTTCCAAGAGGTCCTCATCAGATGGGAGAACAACACTCTGGAAGAGATACATGTCCAAGGATCCAATGAAAAATCAGACTCCAATGTCCCCAGTACATGATGTACTACATCACTTACTAGATCATCAATAGGTGTGGGCATGGAATAGGTGGCCACGTAATTAACCTGTGGCGGGGGTGATACTGCTTGCACATGAGAACCATTTAGGGATGGTGTTTGAGTGGGAACTGATTCAGGACCAATGAATGTAAGCTGATTAATGATCACAATGCTTCTGTCATGCGGGAAACACATCACTCCAAAGAGGGAAGAAACAAGAGCTCCCATAACATAAACATAGCCATAGCCAAGGAGTAAATTAAAATCCAACGGGCCTTGGACAACCATCACGTCTATATAAATAGTCTTTCCTCCCAAAGTAATAGGTAACTTAGGAAGGATCCATAACGGTTGACTAGTTCCTCCGTTAAAGGCTAACAGATTCTGGGTGACGAGGACAAGCTAAGGAGAACCTAAAGCTTGCCAAGCAGTTGAGGACAAAATGCTAACAAATGCACCCTCGTCTATGATTGTGCTAAGTACGGCCATATGGTAATCCTATACGATAATTTGGAAAGGCACATAAGACAGAAGGTGATATCCTGCTAGTCGAATCCAATCAAAATATGTGACCAAACTACTTAGAGGGAGTGTCGTAGGAATGAGAGAGTTGCTCTCTTGCTTTATGGGAATAAGAGGATTGCTCTCATGCACCTTGGGAATGGGAGCATTTTCCTCTAGTTCATTCGAAATTGAAGAAACCAAAAGAACTTGAGTAGTATGAGGCTCACTCTCTACCAGAAAAGTACGGTTAATTGAAGGTGGAGCCAAGTCTATTTTTTCTCAACTAATGGTTGGTCAAAAGCAGACTCACGAGACTCACTTTCAGAGAGAGCGGGGTTGACCAAATATGACTGTTGATCAATCATTAGATCAACTAATGAAGGATTAGAGGAAATATTTCGATACCCAAATGGAAGACAAGATTGAGAAGCTATAAGGTTTTCCAACTCTTTGGAAGCTTCATCCATAAGAGGACAAAGGTGAATGGGATGATTACCTTCAAACAACTTATAAGGAAATTTGACTTTTCCTTGTTTTCCATGAGCTTTACTATCACTAGTTGAAGGTTTATCACCAGAGGCTGATGACAAAGGTCGATGTGAACCTGTGGACCACACTTCTAAGACCTTGGGAATACTAGAACAATTTCGAAGAAGGTGGTCATCCTTACATAACATTCAAGGGAATTTTACTTTTCGAGGCTGGTTGGAAGATTTTCCTACATCAGTTGCATTCATAGCAATGACTGCTTGGTTTCCCCCTTACTTATTTTGCTTCTTCTTCTTCATCCTCTTCTTCTTATTCTTAGCTTCCTCATTACTAGAATCCAGATTTTCACCAGGTGAAGAGGAAGAACGAGGTGAAGAAACAAACAAAGAAGGTGAGGGGTCAACTTTAGGATCAACCTGAGGTTGATGTTGTTTAGGTGGAGGAGAACTCGGTTCAAAGGCAGTTTGGACACTTGAAACCATTGAGGTAAAAAACAACCAAACTGGCAGACCAATGGTCAAACCAAGAAGGGACAACGTCATCATATAGGGAGCACCAACATTTCCAAAAGAAGAAAAAGGACTAGGATTCCCGTTAGGGGGATTTCCTTGGTTGGTAGACTCAGGAAATGACGCCATTGGTATCAACCTAAGATCTACTAAGAAGTATTTCCACATGAAGGATGTTGTTCCATGGCCAATTAATTTTAGAATTTGAAACAAAAACTTTGCCTTTTCATGTTTTAAGAGTCGAGAAAAGCACGAAAAGGTGACTCTAGTCACTTTCGTTGGTTTAGTGAGCTTGAAAGGACAAGTGCTCGATGATATTTTCAAATTTAAGGAGTCAGAAAATATTGAAATGAATACTCGGGTAACTCTAGGCAAAAGGAGTACTAAATAATTGTGAACTACAATATATACCTCAGAAAATAATTTACCAAGGACTTGAAGTATCTGCAAGCAATCTCCCCGAATGTTGTGTTCGGCGTATCACGTTTACAGAGCGATAGACTCGGCTTCTTATGGATAAATGTTTGCAACCTTTGAGGATCTCCCTTTATATACTTGACGGAAAGGGGAGCACAAGTTCGTGCTAACGTTGTCTAATACAAGAGCGAACGACAACTGCTAAGTTTTAAATATGTCAGAACACGTCTCTACCCTAGACCACTAAGCATGAGCGTTAATGTTTCAAATGATCCTTAGATTAATTGATAGATTTTAAAGTTGATTTTGAAATTATGTCTCAGTTTCAAGGCCTTAACGATGTTACCTGAACACCTAAAATGCAGCTATATGAGAAAAATAAAACTTTTTGTTTCAATGAAAGCTAGACTAATCAAGGGAAGAAATTTCAATCAATAATGCATCAAACAAAATGCATCATGCAAAATTCCTTCTACTAACTTTCACTTTCATCTTCCAAACACAATGCCAAAAGTAAAAAATATTTTCACTTTTCACTATCCTAAATGCAACTTTTCGAAAGCAAAATGATTTTGACTTTACAAAGATGCACTTATATGAATTGTGCTTTTCTTTTCGTTTTGAATGATTTGATGCACTTAATATAGTTTTTCACTTTCAATCATCGAAAAATGCAATATATTTTCAATGATGAATCTCAAAAATAAATTTTCAGTGCAACTAATCTAATGCATTTTCATGAAAAGTAAATTTCAAAATACAAGCTAAAACAAATGAAAAACGTTGTTTTGAATGATCTCCGCAGAAAACAACATTCAATCAATCAGCAAAACAAGTATCTCAATGACACCAATAAGTGATGACCAATTGACTAGAAACCCTAGAACTCAGTCAGATTTCACTTCGAATCCAATGAGACAAATTTTGCAAATTGATCAAGGCAATCAATCAAAAACTGACAAATCCAAGCATACAGGATGGGAAAAGACATCAGGGGCCAAGACGCACTGGATTCTTAGGAAGAAACCTCAAGATTCTCACATTCAAGGATCATCGCTACTTTATATACCCAAACCCGTGCTTATTACTACATTTCATAGGAAAACCCATGATTCCATCATTACTTTGTATAGCAAAAGTAATGATGATTTCAGCGCAACCAAATAATGAAGAAAACAAAATTCATCATGTCTGTAAAGGTAAAAACTGCGATGCCATCGCGACTGTTAAGGCTAAACCCGCGATGGGTGAGGAATATGGGAAACAACTAAAAATATTACAAGAAACAATCTAGAATTAGCACTCTAAGGCAATAATTAGTGGTAGTATAAACCCATACTGATGCAAACAAGTCGAAAAATCGACAGTTGGTCAAACTAGTCAAAAGATCAGGGTGAAGGATTGGATGGAAAGGATCATAGGCTCCCTAGTGGACTCGCCATGTTGTTGTCAAGGTTAATCCTTTCTGCGGACAAAGACAATCCCTCTAGCCCAATGAGTGGGTCTAGCAACTGAAGTGATAATTAACTAGACATCTTCCTATGTTACAATTGAAAAGAAGAACGAAGGAGATGACCTACCTCGTTCTGATGCTATTTCGATTTCCTTTGTTGAGGACCCTGAACCGCTTGTGTCACGGGCTTGTTCCTGCTTTTCTTAGTGTTTATGCACCTACAAAAGTGATCAAGACACAATAAGGCATGCCAAAACAAATAGCAAATCCAATAGTAACCTACTTAATTGGTCAAGGAATGCCAAGCCAAATGATACATGAACATATACATTTTGGGAAGATGAACCAGTAGTTATATATTATTAGAAAATAAATGGAATCTTACAATCAAAGCCTTGATGTTGATAGGCTCTCCTTGAGTGGTAATCCAAGTCCAAGCCAAGAACTCTCCAAGCACTCCTTCTCCAAGTCAAATGAATAGCCTCTAGGCACAATCTTAGCATAAGGGTGCAAATAGGCATAGACCAACTAGCCTCTAACCTGACCAACCATTTGGGAATGGGGAGGATGAATATAGGCTAGGAAAGGGAGTTAGGACCTCTCCGAAGATAGGATTAGGCCCTCATCTCAAGGAGCTAGCTCATAGGGATAAGACCAAGAGGCCAATTTGGGAGAATTTGACCTCATCTACGTCGGACAACCTCTAGCTCGTCGCTCTAGAAGCTTCTAGATCATGAAGATTCTCATCCTCTTTAGGAAATTTGCCTTTTTGGGATCATCATGGGCATACAAGAAAACAAAGCGATGCCATCGTGGGTTTAGTATAGTGCAACATGCAATCATTGCGGTTTTTAGTCTCATAAGAGCGATGATCCTCAAATTAGGGTTTTAGAGCTATTTCCTTCAAGGGAAGCTCAAGGCATTTTCCAATCAATGTCTTAGGAAGGCTATGAACTGCATATATGAATGAGTACACTACATTATGGTCATGTTTCGGTCACTTCGGGGTATGTCACGGTGAAGTGCAGGAGGTGTGACAAAATACTATGTAACATACCAACTTTGACTTGATGTTTTCACTTGGTTTGACTTGGAAAATTCTAATTTTGGAAGGCTGAATCAATTGGTGAAGAAGCCAATTTTTTTGGGTTGTTTGACTTGGGTTGACTGTAGGCCTTTGAATGAAGTTTGACCACATAATTTTGAAGTTTGATTGCATGCATTCTCTCTCCTTTGACCAAAATTTTGAGGACTGCTTTGACTAAGGTTTAACCAACAAAGAAGGACAAGTTGTTTGACTTTTGATCGAGCTCATTTGGAGGATTGTATACCATTAATACTTGGAATGGTTAGGGCATCATTTTCTACCGTTGACTTTGGTAGAAATTGCATATTTGACTTGTTGAATAGATTTGACTTTTAGGGTCATCTCTTGGATATTGGTTAGTTGATTGTTGGATAAGTCAAATATTTGACTTTGACCCTTTGTTGATGAATTGGAACATTGTATCTCTCTGCTGAACATTTGATGACAATCTAATAAAAGAAAAGTTTTGAAAGGGTTTCCCCCTTGTGGGGTTTTTCCCTAGTCTTTGACCAAATATTTTGTCTCTTGTTATTGCTCTTGGCCATCTTCTATTATGTATTGGATTTACTGATGTTATGTGTATTCAAGGATTGAAGAAGAACCTTGTATCTATATTTGCCTTGGAAGACAAAGGGATGAGAGTTGCTTTCATTAGAGGAAAGGTCTTCACTTGCTCCTGCATAAGGGATGATTTCACCTTGGGATCTAGAATTGAAGGACTCTATAGAGTCAATGGAAGATCATTGCGAGCAATTGTACATGATAGAAATCATCAAAGTGACTTATGGAATCGAAGGTTTGCTCTTCTACATTATGAAGCCCTGCCCAAAGTAAGAAGGATGGTGTCTGGAATGGTTGAGGTTCAAGTTGATCATGATGGAATATGTCTGGGATGTGTCAGTGGAAAGAATTCGAGTGGACCATTGCCTTCTAGAAAAAGTAGGACCAATGATATTCTACACTCATTCATTCTGATCTTGTGGACCCATGCTGGTAAAATCTCTGGGTGGCTATCTATATTATATAATATTTGTGGATGAAATCTCCTGGAAGACATGGATATTCTACTTGAAGCACAAGCATGAAGCATTTGTGATGTTCTAGGACTTCAAGGCATAATAGACAATCAAATAGGGAAAATAATCAAGGTCTTCAGGTCTGATAATGGTGGAGAATATACTTCTAATGAGTTTGTTGACTTTTGAAAGAAGGTTGGAATCAAGAAGGAGACCATTGTACCTTATAATCCCGAGCATAATGGGGAGGTTGAAAGAAAATATGACCATAATGGAAGCTGATTGTTGCAAAATGTAATGTGGCAGCTATTAATTCCAATTTTTCTTAACCTTAATTCTTGCTTGTGAACATTATTATTCTTCTTGTGTTTCTTTATTAGATCATCCTCATTAAACAAATGTCAAGAGAAAATTAACAAAGACATTGGACACAAAAGTTAGGCTCCAAGTTAGCACAAAAACCCTCCAAGGGGAAAACTGAAAAACTCTTCTCTTCTTATAGAATCTCCTTCAAATGAGACAACAAATACGCAAACCCTAGACCAAGTCCTCCTCCAAATACCAACTCAACCCTTCCTTTAGAACCACCTTCTAGCTGCAACTTCGATCACAACCTTTACCCTACAATCTCATCCTAAAGTTTCAACCTTGTAGCTGTTGCAAAAACCCTAATCCAACTTCTTCAAGAGTCCTTCCTTGAGCAAGATTGATCATCCCAATGATCTATAATACAAACTTTAAGGCGATGGGAAAATTTTGCAAGTAAAATTTGATGTCTTTTAGCCAATGGATCACTTTGAAAAAGTACATAAAATAATGGTTTTAAAACTTAGTTAACAACATAAAAATAGAGACAAATATACCATATCAGAAACACAAGACAACAAAATGATAAAGGAGTTCACCCCTCTCCTGAGCTACATCTCCTGGTCCAGCTGCCAATGTTGGGCCTCTTTCATTAAGTGCTCAAATTTGTGTTTACATGGATCTACAGTGCTCAGAATGTAAAAATTATGTCTCCAATGGATCTAAAACAATAAAAAAAACCCCAACTGGGCTCTTGTTGGGCTCAATTTGGCCAAAAACTGAAGAAGTTATGCTCTAGAGAAGTTTTTATGCTAACTACTCTACAAAATACACTCTCCTGCTACCTGTCCTATGAATTGCAATTTTTTTGGAACTGCCAAGCGCCATTTTCGCCTGGCGCCGACGAGATTCCTGCCATTTCGGGTGCATTTTGTTGAACTGGATAAATGCGTAATACCCCCATGAGTGGAAAAACTGGTTGTATGGGCCATGTAGGGCTGAGGGCTAGGCCTTGATGCTCGCCCTTGCCAGTTAAGCCCCTAAATGTGGGGTCGTGGTCACGTGGGTGCCATGGATCCAAAGGTTGGGTTAACAACCCACCCTTCCTGCTAAGCCCCATTACTTTTGGCACATGTTCATATATGGTGGCATGTGACCCTAGGGTTGGACCCCTCACCTTAGCACCTTCGACCTATAGTGTTGGTCGCGTGGGCGGAATATGACCCAGGGCTATTCCCAAAAATACACACCCACCCACATAGCTCCAAACTGATCTACTTCTGGTCATATAGTTTATGTTGTGACCTTAGGATGAGCTTAATCCTTAGCCCTTACAATTGTCGCGCCTACGGCTTAGCCCTCACGTCGGTCATATATCAGGTTGCAAAACCTTGGGTTAGGGCTAAGCCCGAGCCCTTGGCTCCCTTCTACTTGTGGTCATGTGGGCGGTAAGGTGACCAAGGGCCAGGGAATTAGCCCCAGTCCCTTTCCCAAACATAATTTCGCCAAACTTTAAATAGAAGTTCAATTGTATGGTCGTTTAGAACCACCAAACAACATAATGGTAAGGCATTGTGCTGCAAACATTGAGGTCACAAGTTCGAATCTAGTGGATTCTAGTTTGGTCATGAACCAAAATTTTACACCACCCCTGGGGTGCCATGTGCGGCCCATGGCTGGGCTACATGGAACACATTCATTAGTCCACTTAACAATTGCAGCCACCAATCAGAACTTGCCAACTCATACTAATTAGGTGAGGTCACTTGGCAACCTGCTATTGGCCTACGAGATGCAGTCAACTTGCCTAGTCACCTTGTCCAGTTAGCGTACGGACTTCCCAGTCAGTAGTCCTGCATTGAACCTAAGAAATTTTTACCTGTTTAAGAAAATGATCAAAACGTCATATCGGGAGCATACAATATTGGCTTTGATCGATTCAAGTTGCGCTAGGTTAAGGTCATCGGGCTCTACACTTTGGCACCAGTTTCAAAAACTTTTGAACACTTTTAATTTTGAGCACTTTATTGATCCCTTGAATCACTCCTCCTAACTGAAAGCTTTTGGATCTCTAAAATACTATTTTTAGCCAACAAACAAATGAGGGTAGAATTCCCTCACCCTTCCAATCTCAATCCATTTGGATTTGCTTGAATTTGTACCTTTGAGCCCCATATGAAGGTACTTCACGTTCCCTCTTCTTGAAGTTCTTGTCTCTCTATCAAGGTTAGGATTTTGTTGCAATTCTTCAAGATATTCAGAAGAGAAAACTTCTATTGAAGAAATCTGAACATTCTCTCATGGGTCTTCAATCAAAGTAGGCTCATCTTATTTCAAGTTCTTTTCATCTTGAAGCTTTTCTTTGCTGATGCAAAGCCTTAATTCATCTCCAACTTGAAAATTATGGTCAACATGATGTTTAATATGTCTAGCCATGTATTTGGCTTGACTCTTCACCAAATGTGATCACCATCGCCATGCACCATCCTTCATCAAAGCCAAAACATTAGGAGACACACAAGAAGATGTATTGGAAATAATGTTCCCTTTATCAAGTAGCTCTTTCATCTGCTTCTTGATTCCTACATTCTCTAACACTCACATCTTGTTCATACCAATGTTCAAAAGTGATGCATCCTGCTGCAATTGAACTACATGTTGTTTTCCTCTTTTATAAGGAAACATGTCAGATTTCCGAAACATCTTATCACATGTGTTAACAACTTCAACTAAATTAGATTTTAATCTTGCATCACATTCTTGGAAGGCTTCAACTTCCTCAACTTCTTTATGTTTAATCATTAACAATTCAAAATTCTAACTAGCATTCACGTACCTCTTCATTTGTCTAACATTCACAAGAGACAAATTCAGCTTCTTGCGATGTGCTCTGACAATATACTCAATCCCATTTTTAAAATAATGATATGTGTTCTCATGGCAATGAAAGATGGCTTTCCTATCATATAAATATGAGCTTCCCAAAACAATTTCACATATGTCAAGTGGTACTACATCAAGTTCTACCTCATCAATAAAATTTCCAGTGATGGCGAATTTAAGTATGCATTTTATTGTCACTTGCAATTTGGCATTGTCACATACCCAACCCAATGGATAAGTTTTAGGATGAGGAATGGTTTCAAAATTTAGTTTCTTGACAATATCTTCTGAAATAAGGTTTGATTGTGATCCACTACCAAACAAAGTATCTACTTTGTTATGTTTTGTGATGACCCTAATATAGAAGAGCTCCATTCTTTCTCTTTCATTTTGAGTTTCAATGGGCTTGCTAGAAGAACTAGTACTTTCAATAGAATCCTTACCTTTCAATCCCATGGCTATGATTTTTGTTTCATATTTGGAATCAGATCCTAAATCCTTTTGTGTAGTTGCAGCAGTCTTTTCTTTCTCCTTGTTATTAAACTTTTTGGGTCCCATCTCAGGATGAAGTTTCCAACAGTGGTATTCATCATGGCCTTCTTTTGAATAGTGTTTACATGTGAGTCTTTATCCCTCCTTCTTGATTGAAACATTATTTTTATCCTTCCCTTTGAACTTCTCTTTTCCTTTGTCTCAAGACTTAAATGAATTCTCACTAATTTCCTTAGAAACATTCTTCCCTCTTGCTTCTAAATGAGTTTCCTTTACACAAACTACATCTAGTTTTGTAAGGTTAAACATGAGAATTGTGTGTCTCAAATAACTAGGTAAACCTCCAATGTATTTTAGTAGAGTGTCTTGAGAGGATAAATATATACCCAAAATCAAAGCTCTTTTCCTAAATCCTTGAGTATAGCTTTGGACATTTTGACCCTTATCTCACCTAAAGTTTTGCCAATCCATTATAGCTTTTTGCATGTATGCTAATGGATAAAATTGTTTTCTTATTGCAACAACAAAATCATTCCAAGAGGATAAAACCTTACCATGTTTCTTCATGTCCTCTTGAGTTTTGGCCTCCCACCAAATGAGTGTTGCACTTTCCAACCTAAGAGAAGCAAGCTGAATTTTGGTTTGATCGTCCTTGATTCTTTGTATCGTGCAATACACTTCAATCCGATGAACCCAATTATCCAATTTCTCATCATTTACCTCTCCATCATACATAGTCAATTCAAACTTTATGTCAAGCTTTAACAAAGGAGTTTTACCATGTCCCTTTGGAGAATTTGGAGGTGTTTGTGAAGGGGAAGAAGCAGAAGAAGATGAGGATAAGGATGAAGATGAAGGTGAAGGTGGTGGCTTGTCACCATCTCTTCCATTCCCTTTTGGAGGTTTGTCTCCATTTCCTCCATTTCCTTTTGGAGGTTTTGAGCTATCTCCTTGCAACCTTGAGTTCCTCTCCTCATAAAGAACTTTCACCATTTTATACACATTTCAAAGAAAGCTTTTCTGAAAGTCCTCTCATCTTCAGACATCCCTTTAGGACCTTGTTCATGTGCCACAACTGGTGAAGCTTGAGATATGTGTGTTCTCCTTGAAATTTGAGACCTTGGATCCATAAGTTCTCCTTCTCCTCTTTTGATCTTCAACCTTGTAAGCATCAAAAAACACTTTCAAACAAAATCAAACCTTCAAAATAACCTTGAGCTCTGATCCCAAATTGGTCTTCAATGCAAACTTGAAGGTGATGGGAAAATTTTGCAAGTAAAATTTTGTGTCTTTTAGGCAATGGATCACTTTGAAAAATTACATAAAATAATGGTTTTAAAACTTAGTTAACAACATAAAAATAGAGAAAAATATACCATATCAGGAACACAAGACACTAAAATGATAAAGGAGTTCACCCCTCTCCTGGGCTACATCTCCTAATCCAACTTCCAATGTTGGGCCTCTTTCATTAAGTGCTCAAATTTCTGTTTACATGGATTTACAGTGTTTAGAATGTAAAAATATGTCTCCAATGCCTCCAGAACAGAAAAAAACCCCCAACTGGGCTCTTGTTGGGCTCACTTTCGCAAAAAACTAAAGATGTTATGCTCTAGAGAAGTTTTATGCTAACTGATCTACAAACTACACTCTCCTGCTAACTGTCCTACGAATTGCGTTTTTTCTGGAACCACCAAGAGCCATTTTTACCCCGCACTAGCGAGATTCCCGTCAGTTCGCGTGCATTTTATTGAACTGTTTAAATGCGAATAACCCCCATGAGTGGAAAAAATGGTCATATGGGTCACATAGGGTCAAGGGTTGGCCCTTAACGCCCACCCCCACTGGTTAATCCCCTAAACGCGAGGTTGTGGTAATGTCGGTGCCATAGGTCCAAGGGCTAGGATAATCGCCTACCCTTCCCATCGGGCCCCATTATTTTTGGCACGTGGTCATATATGATGGAATGTGACCCTAGGGCTAGCTCCCTCACCTTAGCACCTTCTGCTTGGCACCTTCGACCTGGAGTGTTGGTCCTGTGGGAGGCATATGACCGAAGGATATACCCAAAAATCCACACTCTTCAGCATAGCTCCAAACTGATCCACCTTCGGTCATATAGTTTATGGTGCGACCTTGGGTCGAGCTTAACCCTTAGCCCTTACAACTGTCATGCCAACGTCTTAGCCCTCACATTGATCATATGTCGTGTTGCAGAACCTTAGGTCGAGGCTAAGCCCGAGCCCTTGGCTCCCTTCTGCCTACAGTCTCGTGGGCGATAAGGTGACCAGGGGCCAAGGGCTTAGCTTAGGCTCCTTCCCCAAACATAATTTCATCAAACTTTAAATAGAAGTTTGATTGTATGGTTGTTAAGAACCACCACAGAACATAGCAGTAAGGCGATGTGCTGCAAACCTTGAGATCACAAGTTCGAATCCGATGGAGACTAGTTCAACCATGAACCAAAATTTTACACCACCCCCAGGGTGCCACATAGCGGCCCATGACTGGGCCACGTGGCACCCATTCTTTGGTCCACTTAATAATTGCAACCACTAATTAGAACTTTCCAACTCAGATCAATTAGGTGAGGCCACTTGGAATCCTGCCATTGGCCTATGAGGTACAGTCAACTTGCCCAGGCACCCTGTCTAGTCAGTGTACAGACTACCCAGTCAACAATACTCCATCCAACGTGCAAATTTTTACATGTTTGGGAAAATGATTAGAACGTGATATTGGGAGCATACAGTATCGATTTTGAGTGATTCAAGTTGCATTGAATTCAGGTCATCAAGCTCTAAGCTTTGGCACCAGTTTCTAGCACTTTTGAAAACTTTGAATTTTGAGCGCTTTACTAATCCCCTGGATCACCCAAGGTCAACGATGTCAAGGTAGATTATTCTCTCTTCCATCAATTTGATATGGAAACTCGCTCTTTTGCAATTCGGACCAACAGTTTCAGCCTCCTTTGTAGCTCCAGAATCCCTAAAAATTCGCACGTGTGGGAGAGATAAAGCCCAAAAAAATGTTTTCTTTGACTTATTTTGCCTTCTATACCTTTGCTCCACCTTTCTTGACTTTTCTAGCTTTAGATCAAATCTTTTCAAGAGAGATCAGACTTGATGATGAATGAGTTCCAAATGAGGTTGCATATGCTCCTTTATATAGCCTTTCCAAGTGGTCTAATTCCCTCCTTTAGGCCGATTTGAAGATTCCAGGGCCGACTTATACTTTGGATGTTTCCAAGATTTTCTAGACTCAAAATAAATTCTTTTACAAGATATATTTTACCTGGAAGGGTTTTCTAAATGTGAAGTCGACTCTCTTGACTCATGGAAATAAATCATATGACCTAACAAACCCTAGAAGTATGAAGAAGATGCTTTTACCTAGAATACCAGCAATAAAGAGCATGAAACCCATGCTTTAAAATAATAACTTTTTATTTTCTTCTTTTGTTTGTAACATAAGATAAATATTGAAATGAGTACAACAATAATTATGAAGACCGAAACTAGTTACATTTCCAACACTCCCTCTTAACTAGGGAGGTATTTATAATTATACAACAACAACATTCTCAAACTGAAGAGTTCTCATAAGAAGAGTCGGATTGATAAGCGAAATGTAAGCATCATCATTATGACCAACATTTTCTTCGATGTCTAACTAGACTAAATCAACTTTATTTGAGAGCATTATGCTAGGAGGATTTATGTGTGATGTTGCACTACATCTACAAAGCGCATACCCCATTCAAATGTTCACAAGGTATGTCCTTTTAGGACTATTCTTATCTCGGATTTCCATTCTTGAATCCTCTAAGAATGTCAATCCTCTTTGACCAATATTATCTTGGATACCTGTCCTATCCTCAAAGAGTGTCGGTACCTTTCCTTTCTTGGATTCTTTACCCTCAAGGAAACCACAAATGCTTATCTAATCCTCTACCATTCTCTCTCCATTACCTTCACTTAGACTTATGGTTGTTACTCGTAGTCAAGTGTATGACGCATGAGGAAGAGAATGCATATGTGATGTCCAACATCACTCCCTCTCAATCAGAGAGGATATCCATATTCTCATTTTGATTAGAGAATATATATTTGCTCCTATTGAAGGAGACTCTTTTTCTCCTTCTCAAAATCAGAGGAGATTCTAAAATTCCTATCTATTTGGGAAGTCAACACCACAAGCCTTATAGTTTGTCTTTATAAGAGTATCAACTACTTTTTCTTCATAGTTGCATGGCTCCCCCTTTTGTTCACATTTATCTTGATTCCTTTTGAGGTATCAAGGAGCCATCTTCACTCTTCAATATTGTGACATGATTAAGGTAACCTCTCTTGCTCATCACTTTCATATTGACATCATGGATGAAGGCATTACATTAAGCCTTTCCAAAATTCAAGATGATCATAGATTTTGCATGAAAGTGATCTCCATTGTTGACCTTCAAGTTATATTTTCACACTGCTACATTTCATTTCTAAAATGAATATATTGACTTCATAATTTCTAGGTATCTTATGTTGAGCTTGCTTCAACATCCTTCTTGTATTCCTGCAATATCCTTCTAGGAAGCAAAATAATATGTTAACTAGATATCCAACAACAATTAAACTTATACTTACCTCATCATGATGACCTTCTCATCCAAGCATCAACATCCTCATGGTCAATCTCCACTCAAATATTCCTTCATGCATTACAGTGCCCAAGGATCAAACTTGATTACCAAGTTAGAACTTTCTTCCAGAGATTGTACTGGACGTTAATAACTATTCTACATAATCTAGAGAAAGTCTTAATTCTTTATTCATCATCGAGTAAGTCAAATTCTTACCATTTAAACATCACAAAATCATATAAAGCATGTTACAAGATTCTGCACAAATGAACCATATCCAAGAGTTACTTTCAATATGCATTCATATGCTTATTATTCCATCATACAATTATATGTCTTATAATGAGCCTACAACCTAACCCATTGCATTCCTTCATCCCTTCAAAAGTATTATTTCCATACTACCCTTGTCATAATTCTTCTTCGAAGAACCTCTAAAATGATTGTTCTTATAGGATCATGATGATCCACCTTAGCAATATGGTTGCTTCTAACATAATGTTAGATAATGCGTGAATGAAAAATATGAAAAATATTATCTATTCTTAAAGACTATATTATTTCTACAAAGTAGCTCTAAGTATGATAATATCACATTCTTCGACCTATGATGCTATTACAAAATCAAGATTCTTTTAGAGTAAACAATAATGCATGCTATTCTAAAGAAAATACCAATCTTCGTAAATAACTGCATAGACAGGATGCCTTTTTAAATAGTAAAGATTTTTCACTTCTTCTTTCTTTGGCTTTGATCTATAAACTACCATGGATATTCCATTGGACAGTTCATCACAACATATCTAATAATATTATATTAAAACTCTAAAAATTCTACACTATTGCAATTTATTAAACTTTAAGATCTGTGTATTTAACTGTAATTAGTACATGCATGGGAATGGAAATTATGCAGAAAGTAGAGAACAAAAAAATAAGAACACACACACACAGGACACAAGATATACTCTCTGGGAAGCCCTTTTGGGAGAAAACCGAGTTGGAAGGTGAGGCCATTTCGCTCTCTTTCTTTGTCTGGAAAAATCGTTGCAGGTACAAAGAAGTAATGCTTGTGGCCTATGGGTTGCTATAGTACACAAATCTTCTATGTGTGCTCTACCTTCTATCTCTCTTGTCCATGTTTTCTAAGCTATGGAACAAAATTCTCTCAAAAGAATGGAATGCCTCTTGCTCCTAGTGGTTTGATTATAACACAACCCGATAGCCTACTAGTGGTTAATTTTTACTACATAAATTCTTAATTAGAGTTACAATATAGAATCTTCTAGAGTATTCTATGTCACAAACATGTGGCTATCCCCTTTTACATGAATAATGGGGGCCGATGCGGCATCTTCTTGAACTATAGGTGTGAAAACAAGAAGGCTAACTTCTGAGTGGCATAACTTTTGCATGCGGACTCTGATTGACGCGCTTCTTGTGCCATTGCAAAGGTCTCTCTGTGTATAATAACATAAAAATGTGAAACACTAAATCAACAAAGTTTTATCCCCTAAAAGCATCATTTGATGCCTCAAAACGCTCCCAGAGGTGTGAAAACAAGAAGGCTAACTTCTGAGTGGCATAACTTTTGCATGCGGACTCTGATTGACGCGCTTCTTGTGCCATTGCAAAAGTCTCTCTGTGTATAATAACATAAAAATGTGAAACACTAAATCAACAAAGTTTTATCCCCTAAAAGCATCATTTGATGCCTCAAAACGCTCCCAGAAGGTTTCAGACCCCATTTCGCTAAATTGGGTCCCGCTGGTAAAAACGATTCCTTGAGCTATTTCCTCCACTTTTTCCACTCCAAATGCATCAATATGGATGAAAAAAAATTTAATGATCCAATTCGGATCACAACTCCCCATTTAAGGAGGAATTTGGTCCCCAAAAGATTTTATTGAATGAGGTGAGTAAATTTTTCCTCCGCCTTCTCTTTGGTGTATCATTTAGCTTTGCCTGGAAGTTGTCCCTTCAACCCAATCTGCCAAAGATCATGTTGCCCCTATCTTGTAGTTATAGACATCTTTTGTAAAGTTGTATCTTCTATCAACTTTACTTGGTCGTTTGGTGTCAAATCCTCCACAGAAGGTAGGACATGTTTCTCTTCTTGATCTAGCATAGAAGGCTCATAGAGTTTGAAATTTTCTACATTCACAATTGAGTAAATGCACATATATGGTGGTAAACTGAGTCAATAGGCATTATCACCCACCTATTCCATTATCTCAAAGGGACCATACCTTAGAGCCTTGATTTTCTTACCAGGCCCCTACAACCTCTCCTTGTTCAACTGTAGCCATACTCTGTCTCCCACCTTGAATTATCTCTCTCTTCTATGTTGATCATGCCTGGCCTTATACTTCTCCTGTGACTTCTGTAGTGTTTCTTGTACCTATAGATGGATCTGCTTGATCTTATCTATAAAAAAATTAGCCCTCAAAGCATCTCTTGTAAGATATTCCCTCACCCCTCCTTGCTGCCCATATGCAATATCCAAAGGTGAAGGTGGAAAATATCCAAAACAAGTCTCAAATGTGGCCTTTCATGTAGAAGTGTGGACTGCTCTATTATAATAATGATGTATATATACCAGATTTTCATCCCAAGTCTTCATATGCTTCTGGTTGTATCCACTTAGAAGCTGCACCAAAATCTTGTTGACTAATTTTGTCTGCCCATCTATTTATGGATGGAATGTTGTATATCTCTTCAACAAGTTTGTTGCTTCTTGTCTGCTGATGGTGTTTTTATAGGGCATCAGTACACACATCTTGTTGAACCTGTTAACTACCACGAACAAATAGTTGTGTCCCTTCCTGGTTTTCGGTAAACCTCGCACAAAGTCCATGGAAATTCTTTCCCAAGGACGAGTAGGTATAGGTAAGGGGTGTTATAGACCTTGTTTCCTATTGTTAGGATTCCTGGTACAACAAGGCATGCATCGTCTTATCAAGCTAGCTACCTGCTCTTGCATCTTGGGCCAATACACATACCTCCGCAAGTTAGTCATGATATTCCCTACACCAAAGTGCTCTGCAACCTTGGAGGTGTGAGCCTATCTAATCAGTTGCAAACACTCACCTTTAGGAACACATAGCTTATCCAGCTTGTAGAGTAACCCGTATTTGAGATGGTAGTAAATGGTGTTGTCACCATCGTGCACATGACTCTGACTCTACAATGGCTGATACACCTCCTTGAAGTCCTCATCTTCTGAATATTTCTCTTTGTATGCATTATGGGTGAATGGCTCCATGTGCATAAGAGTCCCCAAAGTTGCAATCTTTGATGTGGGTGGCCTTGAAAGCACATCGAATAACTTGTTTGTGTTTCCCTTCTTGTACTTGATCACGAAATGAAATTGCTAGAAAAACCCCATCCACTTGTAATGCCTGGTCTCTTGTAGCTTACTCTGGGCCTGTGAGTACTGTAATGACTAGTGATCTATGTGGATTATTGTCTCCTTTCCCATGAAATAGTGCTTCCACTTCTTCACAGCTTGCAGCATGGCATAAAACTCCTTATCGTAGGTAGGGTAGTTAAGAACTTCCCCATGAAATACTTCATAATGGTAGCAAATGGGCCTTCCTCCTTGCATCAAGATTACTCCCATAACATACCCACTCACATCTGTCTCTGCTTTAAAAGGCCGCTGCAAGTTTGGTAATGCCAGAACTGGTGCTTGACTGATCTTCTTCTTTAGCTCCTCGAAAACTTTCTGCTGAACTTTTCCCCACTAGAAAATCTTGCCACTCTATTATGTTGTGGAGCAGTGTTGCTACCTCTGAAAATGAGGCTATGAAGTTCTTCAAGTATTGTGCTACCCCAATGAAACTCCTGACCTCTGGAACATTAGTAGGAAGTGACGATTTCATGATGGTCTCAATCTTGGAAGGATCTATCTTTGAGTCTCCTCCACCGATCACATACCCTAGATACACCGAGGACTACTGTGAAAACTCATACCTCTTGAGATTTGCTAGCAACTGGTGATTCTTCAATGTTTCTAGCACCTGCGACAAATGTGAAATATGCTCCTCCGAGGTAGCACTATATACTAGTATATCATCCAAATAGACAATAACAAATGAATCTATAAAAGGGCATAGTATATCATTCATTAATCTCATAAATGTAGCTCGTGCATTACATAGGCCAAATGGCATAACTAACCACTCATACAATCCTTGCCTGGTTTTGAAGGCGGTCTTCCATGTATCTTCTTTTTTGACTCGAACCTGGTGATATCTAGACTTCAAGTACAAATTGGTGAAATACTTTGCTTGTTGCAATTGATCTAGCAAATCGTTTATCCTGGGTAGGGGATATATGTTCTTGAGCGTGATTTTATTCAACGCCCTGTGATCTATACACATCCGCCAAGTTCCATCCTTCTTTGGAACAATGATGATGGGTGACCCACATGGTGATGTACTTGGTAGAATGACACCCAGTTCCAATAGTTGCTGCAATTGTTTCTTCAACTCACTTGCTTCTACAATAGACTACTTGTGCAACCCAATATTTGGCAATGGAGAGTCTGGAAATAGTTGGATCTCCCGCTCCACTTCTCTTAGGTGGTAACCCTTTAGGCTCTCAGAACACATCCTTTTATGCCTGTAACAACTCATCCAATTTTTGTTTTTGTTTCTTAGTACACCCCTCCAAGGATTCCTTGCCTCTTATTGACTCCTCTTCAGACCGACTTTCTCTTAAAAATAATAAAAGATACTTGTTGCTGGAACTGATCAATTTCTTGGCTTGGTTGGCGCTTACCAGTGAAATTTTCGACTTGTCTTTGTGCACATTGATGATGAACAATTTTCCATCCTTCATGAGATGGTACTGGTTAACTCTCCTCATGAATATTTCATCAGGCATGTACGCGTATGGACTCCCAAACATGACTCCATAAACATAGAAGGGAGCCACATCCATATCTACTTCATTAATAAAATAAGCACTAATAGCAAATCTAATTTTGCACTATTTTGTTACCTTCAGGTTTGCATCCTTATTTACCCATCCCAGTGGATATGGGTTTGGATGATCATGAAATTCCAACCCTAACTTCTTGACCAGCTTTGTTGTAATGAGATTCGTCTGTGATCCTGAGTCAAACAAAGCATCAATATTTGTCTTCTTGACCTGTATCTTTATATGGAAGATTTTTGTCATTTATTTCTCTTCCTATTCCTGAAGAATACTCAGATTTACCTCCTTCTACATTGATGTAAAAACACTCTTCTTATCCACGTCTGATCTACTTTCAACTTGGTTGCTCAAATCAGTGGCCATGAGATTCTTCTTCTTATTATCTTTCTTCTTGTTCTTCGGGTTTAGCTCTAGATGCAACTTCTAACACCTCTGTATGACCATCAATTTTGCAGTGGTTGTTATGATCTTTGTACCGATGCGCTGTGGCTGCTGTATTTTTATCTTTTCTCCCTTTTTGCTTCTTATTCCCCTCCTTAGAAGCTTCATGTTGCTCATTCTACTTCAATTGACTTGATTGTGCTCTTTTTAGGCCTATGTTCTCCAGGTACTGTGCCTGTACACAAGCCTCATCCACCAATTTTGGCTTGAACAATATCACTTGATCACGCAGATGGCAGTGTAGACCCCCCAAATACTTGAGGAGTACATCTGGGTTCTTTGGAGAGATATCCAACATTACAACCATCTTTCCGAATTATCTGGTGTACTCCTACACGGTTTGGCTCGACTTTTGCTTGAAGTAATATTATCAGATCCACTGGTCCTCCACGTATCCAATGGGGTAAAATTGTGACTTATTGAGGGTTTTGAAATCCTCCCACTTAGTCACTGGAGGTTCTCCCTCCAACCTCAGGGTTAACGTGTGGCTCTCCCACCAAGTCAGTGCATGACCCTCTAATTTAGCCGCGCAAATGATATCTTTTGCCCTTCCTCGATCTGATGGATGTTGAAATAAACTTCCATTTGCTGCAACTAGTGGTTTAGCTTCAGAGCGTTGATATCGCTGTGGTATGAGTTGATATCAACTTTTGCTTCCATTTTGAATAGGGATTGATTTGCGACACTCGAACTGGGTTGATATTTTATGGGTTATTTCTTCGACTGGTTCACCATGTCTTCCCGATCTATTGATCCTCCTTCTGATTTGTCCTCTGCATTTGAACCCCCATATTTTCCAAATATCCCTAGCTTATTTCTTATGGTCTCCATGAGGATGTTTACATTGTGGTTTATGTTGGGATGAGGTCCCCTTGGTAAGTTTTGGGGCAAAAGCCCAAGTTTTGATGTAAAAATATGTAAAGTCTCCACAAATTGTGGTCACAGAGTGTGTAATTAGTTAAAGAATAGAAAAAGGGTTTTACCCTTATTTTATGTAACTTGAGTCGGCTTTGAAGATCTACCCATGGCCCACGGAACATGGGATTGTATAAATAGGTGTGTCTTAGGAATGTCTAAGGCAAGTAAGAAGTTGTCTATGGGTACGAGCAAAGAAGTCTAGCATAGAAGTAGAAGACTTAGAGGAGGGAAAGGCTCTGCAGCTGAGTGCACAGAGGCATAGAGTAGGTTCTGCAGCTGAGTGCAAGGACCCCTACAGCTGAGTGTACGGGGAAGTCTTGACTCTGTAAGATTAACTGAATATCAATAAAGAAGATTGTTGTAGAAATTCCTATGTTTTATCTATTAAATTTTATTATGTATGAATGTGCTTTATGCTGTGATGAATAATGGGTTTATGAAATAATGTGGTATTGATGCATGACTTTACTTGTTCTATATTGTTATTTGAATGAAATTAATGTTAAGTGATTACGTGGAGATTATAACGTTTTCTCTTAAAGTTATCCAACACTTAAGTGGATCTGAGCAAATAATTCTCTAAGGGTAGTCGAAAGCGCACGTAAGTAGCTAATTGACCTGTTCCAGGTCCGCAAAAGCCAATCGTAGACCTTCGCGGTGGTCTAGAGGCCGATTAAGAGGAATGTATAGCAACAGGCTATGGGAGCATAGAGTTTTGCACAAAGGGAAATCTAGGTCGCAAAAAAGACATCACACTGATCTCTGGGTGTAAAAACTTGGTTCCAGCATCCCCCCATACTGCTTCGGGTGAGACTTCAGTCCGTGCACCGTGGATTGATGCCGCAAGGGCCAATAGTGTAGGGATTTGTTTGGCACAACTAACTCTGAACCTGGGTAAGGACCCCCTAAGCCAACAAATGGTTCCATTACCGGGACCGAGGTCTGCATAAAGAGATGTGTGATGTCGCATCATTGGAATCTGACCAAGAAGGAAATTGAGAAGTGGTAGAATAGAAATATCCACGAATTCATGGTGCAAGAAAATATAAATCCATGCCTGATAAAAGAATAGTGGTTGGATAGATATTTGTACATGGAAATACATGAAATCTTCTTCTACACCTTCCCGATCAAACTATACGAGTGGATCGCTAAATTGGCAGACGGCCAAGGAAAGTGGAGGCTTGACGGCCCGATAGTGTGGACCCCAGAGCTCGTACAGAGGTTGGAAGCTTCTGAGGATAAGATTGTGCGCAGTCGATCACTGGCTTGATTGAGTCATTAGAGGATTTGTTAGAGAGTTCGCGGTTGATACCTCAGTCAGTTATAGTGAAGCAGAACAACAATTCTTCAAAGGATCATGAGGTAAGTATTTGAGGTATTTGAATACTTGGATTAAGATGCTTTTGTGTGAAAAGGGGGTTATGCCATTACCTTGATGTTTGGATCTATGTGAAGTGGACAAAGCTTTATAAATCAAGGAAAAATAGGTCCTGAATATAGTCCATTGATTAGACCTCCTTCAAGTGACGACGAGGGAGCAACATAGGCCTCACCGCAGAGCACTTTCCAATTGTTAAGGCAGGGTTTTTCGCGGATACCTCATCCTCCCACACCACCTCCACCTTCACCTCCACAATATATACCTTCACCCACACTGCCACCGCCACCGCCACCACCACTGGTCAACATGTCAAATACGATGAAGCTGCCAATATTTAAGGGCTTAGGAAGTGAGGATTCAGATTAGTTTTGGCTTGTTACGAAGGCTGTATAGACAACACAACAAATTATAGATGATAATATAAATAAGGCGTAGTTGGTCACCGCTCTACAGGATCACGCGCTGACATGGTACATTAAGTACTACACCGATAACCACCTGGGATCATTAGCAGACACTTAGACCGCTCTGAACAAAGAATTTAGTAAGCCTAAGTCTGAATCGCGATCAGCAATTGGATTCAAGGAAATCATGATGAGGCCCAACGAAATGCCCTGGGAATTAGATCAAAGATTGAAGTGCCAGATCTACGAAGCTAGTAGAATCTCATAGATAGTTAGCACTGCGAATGGTTTGTAGCCTCGCTCCTGCCCCACCTAAGGGTTGATTTATCACAAAAAAAGATAGGAACTGAGGTGGAAGCCCTGGAAATTTCGATGAGATTGCATGAAACGCCTATTTAGGATGCTTCTTTAGGAGTTCAACAGATTCACGCAGAGTTACAGAACCTTTTCTTGGAGTTACAGAGCTTGAAAAAGGAAAAAGCGGCTTGACCGCAAGTACGCAAAGAAGTTTGATGTCTCAAGTGTAAAAATCAAGGGCATGATAAAGGTCACTACCCTGTCTTCTAGAATTACATCACAGGAGGGGGGCCTATGCCCCTAAGGCAGGAAGATCCAACAGGCCTAAGTGTGGGGCCTACGCTATGGTGTGCTATTTTTCAAGTAGCTAGAAAAAATGTAAAAAACAATTGTCATTTGCTGCAAAAGTTTGTACAGACACCACAACGATTGTTCTACAATTTCTGCAAGCCAGTGGACCACGATGAGCGCCACTATCGAAGCTATGAATTAATGATGGAGAGAACACCTACATACCGAATGCAAGCAAAAACTCGGCCTCCGAATTAGGGCGCTGGGGGAATGCGTGGAGGATATCAGGGGCATGAACAAGCCCGAGGCAGAGGAGGACCTAGTAGGGGTCAGGGGCAGGTCATTTGTTACAATTGTGGAATGCTAGGACACTATGCACAGGAATGTACGAATCAGACACGCTCGTTATGTTAATATTGCACTCAGTTTGGCCACACAATCGAAGAATGTCCTGTGCTGATGGCCAAGATGCAGGAGAAGGCATATCCTCAACATCCGACCCAGAACTTACAAATGATGAGGGTCGAGCCCCACGAAGAGGACCCGAATGTGAATATTGTACTACGAAGTGGGATCACGATTGGTGACGATAAGGGGAAGAAGCCTGAAGAAGGTGAATGGTTCTGTAAGGCCCTAGAAAAGGAGGTTGGGTTTGATCTGGAGCGTGCGAAGGAAACATTCATGGAAGCAAAGAAAAACTTTGCTAAAGCCTCTACCTTAGGGGTTTAGAACAAACTAGTAGATACTAGCTCGCCTACAAAGGTTGACCCCCCTATGCTTAGCACATTCTCGGAAAATTGTATGAAATTACTACACGACAACAAGCCTATGAAAGGGCTACAAGAGTTGATAAACAAGTGTGCCGGTAAGGATAATGCTCTTAATGGATCACGATTAGTCCAAAAGATTGGTAAACATAAGGCAAGAACAGGGTGCGAGATGAGGCTTACCGTACAAACATGAGATTATGAGATGGATCATGTTATTTTGGACTTGGGGTCTGACGTGAATGTATTGCCTAAACAAACCTGGGACATAATGGGGAGACCCGTGTTGCAGTGGTCTCCGATTCAACTAAGGATGAAGAACCAACAGAATATTATCCCTATGGGACGATTGCAGGGAGTTACCGTAGATATAGAAGGTGTGAGCATGCTGTCTGATTTTGAAGTAATAGAGATTGTTGATGATAGCAATCTATACCCCGCGCTCCTAGGAATTGATTGGGCTATTGATATGAATGGGGTAATCAATTTGAAGAAGGAAACAATGTCGTTTGAAAGGAAGTCGCTCCGTGTTGTAGTACCATTGGATCCTGCAGAAGGACTGTGCTATACTAAACCGATCCACAACTATGAAGAGAGTGATGATGATCTGGATTAGATATATAAAATAATAGCACAAGACCAAGACTAGGTTAATCCCACGACAGATGGAAGAATTGGATGGGACCGCGAAAGTTCTTGTACCTCAGATTCAGATGAAGAGTTGTAAGATTGGCAAAACAAGTTGCATGAAGTATCCACACTACGCTGCAACATGATGACCAAATCGCTACACTGTGTGTAGTCGGAGGTAAGAAATTTGTCTTATTACGATGGTTTAACTGACGTAGATAAATTTTTGGATGGTTTTGAAAGAGAAGTTCCAGAGGATTACTGCTTTTAGGCATTGGATTGCGCACTGAGCGCTACGCCGCTCAGTGGTGGGGTACGTACAAAGACAACTTTGATGAATGGCACGATTACAGATGGATGATGAGGGTGTAATTTAGCCATTCTAAAGTACTGGTAAATGAGAGGTATGATGGGAGGAATGATCCGCGTGATCATTTGGCCAAATGGAACAAAGCCACGCCAGAATGGGTGCATTTATTTTGTAACACTCTGGACATAATCCCTATGAATTGGTATTTGAAAACAGAGCTTTACCATGGCACCACGGAGTGGGATGTCTTAAGAGAAGGGTTCGTGAGGACATTTAGCTTTGAAGACGGGTTTGAAAGCATTGATGAGGCACTGCAAGAGGTTAAGGCAACAATCTTCTGAATCCCACAGGATTCTTTGGAATTGATTTAACCATATTGGAGCACCCAGCTGCGCCATGCGCTGGAATGCTATAATATGATTGCTGAAGTGGAGGATGAGCATCCAAGGAATATTAATATCCCAAAGAAAGAAGGCCACCGCAAGTTTGAGGGACTGCAGATAGAGAATCCAGACATCACTGCACCCTTTAAAACTAGGCAAGTAAACATTGGCACAGAGGCGGAGCCGAAGTTTGCGAACATTGGGGATTACTGGGATGACGTTATAGTAGATAAAGTCACTGAGTTTCTATGCGAATACTAGGATTTGTTTCCTACAAAATTTCCATACTTGAAAGGCATCATAGGTGATTTGGGAGTGACGAAATAACTATGGAACCGGACACGAAGCTAGTTGAGCAAAGGCCATGTCGCCTTAATCCCAAATACAAGGAAAAGGTCTGCTTGGAGTTGGACAAAATGCTTGAGAAATGTATTATTGAACCAATGGAGGAGTCTGTTTGGGTGAGCCCAATGGTAGTTCAGGAAAAGAAGCAGAAGGATGAAGTAAGGATTTGCGTAGATCTAAGAAAGCTTAACGATGCTTACATCTATGATCCTTTCCCGACACCGTTTACTAACGAGGTCCTGGACAATGTTGGAGGAGAGGAGGCCTATTCGTTTACTGATGGGTTCTCTGGATACCATCAGATCAAGATCATGCCAGAAGACAGGAGTAAAACAAACTTCGTGATAGAATGGGGTTGTTTTTAGTATACGGTGATTCCCTTCAAACTCAAGAATGTGCTGACGATATTCTCTCACGTAGTCATCGCGATGTTCAAAGAGTTTATTCACAAATTTTTGAAGGTCTATTTCGATGACTAGACAATGTTTGGGCTAGTCAAGCACCATGTAGACAGTCTGCGCTTAATGTTGGATATGTGCTGAAGGTATCAGGTTGCGTTGAACCTGAAGAAGTGTGTGTTCTGTGTTCCCTTTGGGATTTTGCTGAGTCATGTGGTATGCAGGCAAGGGCTCATGGTGGACCCTGCCAAGATCACGGTAATAATTAATTTGGAAGCCCCAAGGAGTGTTAAACAGCTACGCGCAATGCTGGGCCATACTGGGTATTATCGAAAGTTCATCAAGGCATATGCTCAGATTACTGTGCCCATGGAAAAGTTGCTAAAGAAGGACACTACATTCTATTGGAATGAAGAATGTCAGCGCAGTCTAGATGTCTTGAAGGGGAAAATGGTTACCACACCGATCTTTGTCTTCCCAGACTGGAAGAAGGAATTCCATGTGCATGTTGATGCCTCGTGTATTGTGTTGGGAGCAGTGCTGACACAAGCTGGCGAAGGAGAACTGGATCACCCTATAGCATTTGCAAGTAGAAAATTGTCAAAAGCTGAGAATAATTACTCCACAATCAAGTGCAAGAGATTGGCTATGGTGTACAAGATCCAAACGTTCAGGCACTATCTGTTGGGTGGACATTTCAAGATGTACACATACCACTCCACCTTGAAGTACCTAGTCAATAAGCCTGTGTTGGGGGGGGAATATGCAGATGGTTGTTGTTATTCCAAGAATATGATTTTGAGGTAATTGTGAAACCAGGAAGGTTGAATGCAGGGCCTGACCATCTATCGCACATTGAGATAGGAGAGGAGCCTACTAATTTGGAGGAAGGCCTTCCCGACGTGTAGCTCTTTGCAGTGTGCGTAGTGGATAACAACTTCACGGATATTATCCACTTCTTGACTACATGAACGGCTCTAGAAGGATACACCAGTCAGCAGAAGAAAGAGTTGGTGGTGTGTGCGGCCGATTTCTCAGTAATTGTAGGTCATTTGTATAAGATGGGATAGGACAAGATACTTCGATGATATGTTCCCTATTTTGAACGAAATAGTATCCTCGTTGAAGCTCATGGAGGAGTTGCAGGAGGACATTATATAGGGAAGGCAACAACGTAGAAGGTTTTGCATGCTGGGTTGTGGTGGTCAACGCTGCATAAAGATTCTAAAGCATATTATAAGGCATGTGATGCATGTCAGAGGATGGGTAGGCCATCGCAGAGGGATGAGCTGCTGCTAAATCCGCAGGTGTCATTACAACCATTTGATAAATGGGCAATCGATTTTGATAAATAGATGTGTGTTACATCATCACCGCAACATAATACTTGACCAAATGGGCAGAGGCACAGCCTGTGAAGGACTATACAAGAGCAACATTAGCAAATTTTTTGTTTGAATATGTGTTGACTAGGTTCGGTTGCTCGAAGGTATTGATGAGTGACTGTGGTACACATTTTCTCAATAAAATGATCAACGCACTGACAGAGGAGTTCCAAGTTTACCATCGGAAAATTACACCATATCATCCTCAGTCCAATGCAATAGTTAAGGCTTTTAATAAAATATTAGAGAATGCGTTGACGAAGATTTGCATTGCGCAGCGGAATGATTGGGAAGTGCACGTACTAGCGGTATTATGGGCATATAGAACTACTTGCAAAAAGGTAACAGGTCAGACGCCTTGCCAATTGTTTTATGGTGTAGAGACTGTAATGTTGATGGAACATATCATGCCGAGTCTATGCATAGCGGCTTTCACAGGAATGGCGGACCGCAGAGCCTTAGAAGAACGACTCGCACAGCTAGTGGAGCTCGAAGAAGATAGGTTTTTGGCTGGATTCCATCAGCAGGTTTAGAAGGAACACGAAAAAGATTTGTATGATCGACACATCAAACTGCGCACCTTCTAGGTAAATGAATTAGTTTTATTATATGATAGCAAGTACGATAAGTTTCCGGGAAAGTTTCAGATGCACTGGCTAGGGCCATATGTCGTAAAAGAGATTACAGATGGTGGCGCAATTCATCTTGCAAAGTTTAATGGAGAACCATTTCCGGGAAGGTAAATGGTAGCTGATTGAAGCCATACATGGGGGATCTGGCCCAATGACTTCATGATTATAAGATAGTCTTAATGCTCCAGGTAGCTGCAAGGGAACACAAGACTATAAACTACACTGCCCAGTTGGTGGAACTATGAGATAGAGGGGCTGCGCAGAAAAAGGTGATGTCATAGTATCAGAAGGCGCGCGAAGGGAGCTATGCTATGGGGGGAGACACCACGCAACATAACCAGAAAATGACCGTTACAATCATTGTTCATGATTTGACAGCCAGGAGACGGTTAAGAGGAGCGGGGGGTTGGAATTTAAGGCATTTAAGGCTGAAATATTTGAAGATCTGCCACCAAATAAGAATTTATGGACGGATTTTGGGGGCAATGGTCAAATTTAAATTTGAATTTGCCTATAAATTATGCATGGTCATCTAGTAGAAAACACTTTGCATCCTTAGAATTTTTGAGCTGCGCTGTCCGTCATTTACAAATCCTCAGGTTTTCGTAGATTTGGTCGCTAGCTTAGTGTTTGATACTTTACCTAAGGAAACCCAATAGTTTATTCTCAGCACCATGTCCAGACCAGGTGAGATTGCAAGCACCTGAGGAACTGTTGCCTTTGAGGGAGCAACTCCGGAAGTTGAAAGAATACAGTCTCCAGCTCCTGTGCTTACAGCGCCGAGGTCACCTAGGCCGAAGCCTACACCAGTGCGTGAGAATCCCAAACCTAAGAAAGACAACCAGAAGAGGCCAATGCCGATGTGTGAGTCACTAAGGAAGCACTCTACCACCCAAGCTTAGAAGAAAGATAAACAACCAGAGAAGGATAAGGGGAAAGTTGTGGATTTGGAGGCCGAAGGGCGTGGGGGATATAGATGCTGAGGGCATGGAGCCCATCTCCAAACTCCCAGATTACATCCATCCATGAAAGGGAAAGGTGAAGGTCACTAAGGACCCAGATGTAGGGAAATTCCTCCTAAACGCACCCCTACTACCAGAAGGCATCACCTTTGAAGGCCTGTGCCTGGCGCGAATTCCCCTTTTGAAAATGGAAGACTGAGATTTGGTGAACCATGAGAGGTTCCCGCACCTCGCGATGTAAAACCATATGAAGCGGGTGTACTATAAAGACTCCGGTGTCACTGCATTGGAGCCAGTCAAGTGGATTCACGGAGTGAATCAGTCAGGGCCGCTAAACCTGCTGTGGGTGCCCCACTACCACCACTGTAACATAAATATCATCCTTATCAAGCAATTTCTGACCCTGGTACATGATGGATGCTTGTGTCTGAGTGCACTGATCCTAATCATAGACATGTTCATCCATCAAATCATGCTCCTGCCACATTTAAGCTTGAATCTAGCCAAGGAGTTTGGTAGAAAAGCCAGTGAGCACGACCTGGCAGGAAAGATGAAGGAAAAGTTCAAGCTAGTTAAGAAGTTGCGCGGGTAGCCCATCACGTCTATCCCCGAACCCGTGGTGCAAGCTGCCATGTAGATCCTCGTTGGTAAGGTCATGAGGAAATGCCACACGGACAAGGTTCCGACGCCAGTAATCTTTCTAGCTGCACAATGCGTGGAAGGCGTGTAGTTTAACTGGTCACACTACCTTTGCAATGAGTTCCTTGCAAATTGTCGTGAGGCTCGAGATGAGAGCAAAACCTTCCACTATGAGTGGTTTTTGCTCTCCATTGTGCTAGTATATTGGGAGCTGCCGAAGGACAACCAGTTTCCTACCTTGGAGAAAGGATTTCCATAGGTTGCACAATTTTCCTCCCTTTGGGCCACAAAGGACTTTGCATGGGTCACAGAGACTAAAGTTTTTTGGGTGCTGATGGAGGCAAGCATTCGCATGGCCATCAACCAGAAGCCACAGTTGTCCTCGACTGTGTTTGTGAAGCTATCAGACTACGCAGAGTTTAAGGCAAATTTCCACTGCGTGTACATCAGGGCGCGGAAGGATCCGCAACAAAAGTGGTTTGATCTGCCTTATCTTGCCAGAGACAATGCTATTCAAAAGGTTATCAAGCAATGGCTGAAAGATTGGCATTATCCATCTGATCTGGCTGTAGGATCTAGAAAAGGCACGGGGAGTTCCTCGGAGAAGAAAAAGAAGGAGGCAAAAAAGCAGGTGGTCCAGCAGTTGGCCAAGAAGCGCAGAAGGAGGTTGAGGATAAGGCTCAGTTGGAAAAAGAGCGTTCTGCAGAGAATCAGGACGAACAGAAACAACCTGGCTCTGAGCAGAGCGGTAAATCCCCTTCACCCCAAACCGAGGAAGAGGAGCAGTCAGAGTAGGGAGGTGGTAGAGATGAATAGAGCACCCCCTTCTGGGTGAAGAGATACAAGGAACAATAGAAGGAAGGGCCACAAAAGAAGTCGAAAGTGATGAAGCCACTGCTGGATCCCATCACGCTCACAGAAGTTGATCTCGACGAGATCAAAGATAAAGTGCGCGATACCACAACAAAATTATTGTAGCAGTTTGAACAGAAGTAGCTGTAGTCACTCGATACTCTTCAGAAGGATCTGTGCGAGTTGCAAATACAGACCAACAGAATCCAAGTGGGCGCAGGGCAGGTGGGTGTCACATAGACAAGCTTGGCACCAGGGACTAGTCAGGTCGTAGAGATGGTTAGATCAGTGGGTCTCCGAGCAGTCGCACTACCAAAAGGATCGTTGAGGGCAAAATCGGACGATGACAAGGTCGTCGTAAGTACTCTGAAGAATATTGGCCTGAACCTCGTAGTGCTTCCCAATGAGTATCTTCACACGTTACAGACAGGTGTGACAGCGGAGTCAAGAGTGCAGGAGCAACGTGCTCTCAGCTTAATCAGTGAATATCGGGTGAACAATGAGCAAATGTTCTCTGAGAAGACAAAGGGATTGAAGAAAAAAGAGATGATCTAGGTGCAAAGTGCCCAGCTGGTGGTCGCGGTGGTAGAAACTTGCAGGATAGTGCCAGAGCTACACATACCAGAGGAAGCACCGCTTGAGGAGATCAGGAAGCTTGTAGCAGGTGTTCGCGGTGCCAAGAAAAAAGTTGCTCGAGTTTAGTTTGAGCTCAACCTGAAAATCATAGAAATGGAGCTCAGGTCACAACCTTGAACCTTGCTAGAAGTTAGGAAATAACGCGAAGTAGCTATAAAGGATGGAATAACTACTGTTGATGCCATAGTGGTGGACTACACAGTGCTATTTGAACATGCCATGGAAGTAGTGACGACCCTGTAGGAAGATCCCAACCTACAGAGAGTAAATATAGGGACTCGCAAGCTTTAGCAGCAGTCTGTTGAAGTGCGGGTGACGACGTGCACAATGGTTATAGTGCAACGCCTTGCCAAGTTGTAGGAGGGGAAGAAACTCCTTGCGCAAGTAGAAGCTGCACAGAAAGGGGGGTAGTCCTTAAGGCGTAGTTGGCCGCTTGGTTGGAAGAAGCCTACCAAGTCTCTGGCAACATACATGACAAGTTGGTGAACCTGCAACTTACATAGCAGAAGATCAAGCATGACAGCGAAGGACTAGCCACAAAGCAGTTGGTCGAACAGGTGAAGCAGGAAGCCATGCTGAGTGCAACTGGAGTAACAATGGTTCAAGTGGAGCTGGGGGATCTTTGCAGTAAGATCTCTGCACCAACTGAGTGACTCGAGCGCGAGTCACAATCTTTGTGTCGGGGGCTTGTTGGGATGAGGTCCCCTGAGTAAGTTTTGGGGAAAATTCCCAAGTTTTGATGTAAAATGATGTAAAGTCTCCACAAATTATGATCACGAAGCACGTAGTTCGTTAAAGAATAAAAGAAGGTTTTTACCCTTCTTTTATGTAACTTGAGTCAGCTTTGAAGATCTACCCATGGTCCGCGGACCATGGGATTGTATAAATAGGTGTGTCTTGGGAAGGTCTAAGGCAAGTAAGAAGTTGTCTATGGGGACGAGCGAAGAAGTATAGCATAGAAGTAGAAGACTTAGAGGAGGGAAAGGATTTGTAGCTGAGTGTACGAAGGCCTAGAGTAGTGTTTGTAGCTGAGTGCGTGGACCCCTGCAACTGAGTGCACATGGAAGTCTTGAGTCTGTAAGCTTAATTGAATATCAATAAAGAAGATTGTTGTAGAAATTCATGTGTTTTATCTATTAACTTTTGTTATGTATGAATGTGCTTTATGCTGTGATGAATAATGGGTTTATGAAATAATGAGGTATTGATGCGTGACTTTACTTGTTCTATATTGTTATTTGAACGCAATTAATGTTAAGTGATTACGCGAAGAATATAACACTTTCTGTTAAAGTTATCCAACAATTAAGTGGGTTTGAAAAATCAATGGTCTAAGGGTAGTCTAAAAGGTGCGCAAGTAGCTAACTGACCTGTTCAGGGTCCACAAAATCCAATCGTAGACCTTCGTAGAAGTCTAGAGGCTAACTAAGAGGAAGTTACAGCAATAGGCTATGGGAGCATAGAGGTCTACGTGAAGGAAGGTCTAGGTCACCATAAAGACATCACATTGATCTCTGGGTGTGGAAACCTGGTTCCAGTATCCCCCCATACTTCTTCGGGTGAAACTTTAGCCCACACACCACAGATTGATGTCAAAAGGGCCAGTAGTGTAGGGATTTGTTTGGCACAACTAACTCTAAACCTAGGTCAGGACCCCCTAAGCCAACAATTTATATCTGTGACTTGTTGTTCGAGCCATGAAAACCTCACCTCTGTAGGATCACGAGGTTCATTTACAGATTCGTCGACCATGATTAGGGTTTTACGATTTTTTGACCTTGCTAACATAGATCCCCTGCAAATATCCATAAATACCCAAAGAAACTTGCTCTGATACCAAATTATCTGTAAACTATCGTGGACATTCCACTGGATAGTTCGTCACAACAGATCTAATAATATTATATTATAACTTTGAAAATTCTACACTATTACAATTTATTAAACTTTAAGATCCGTGGATTTAACTATAATTAGTGCATGCATGCAAATGGAAATTATGCAAAAAAGTAGAGAATGAAAAAATAAACACACACACACACACAAGACACAAGATATGTTCTCCGGGAAACCCTTTCGGGAGAAAACCAAGCTGGAAGGTGAGGCCGCTTCACTCTCTTTCTTTGTTTGGAGAAATAATTGCATGTACAAATAGGTAATGCTTGTGGCCTATGGGCTGATACACTGCACATATCCTCTTTGTGTTCTCTACCTCCTATCTCTCCTGGATATCTTTTCTAAATTATGGAACAAAATTCTCTCGATTGAATGGAATGCCTCTTCCTCCTAGTGGCCCAGTTATAACACAACCTGATAGCCTACTAGTGGTTAATCTTGAATACATCAACTCTTAACTAGAGTTACAATATAGACTCTTCTAGAGTATTTTATATCACAAACTTGTGGCTAGCCCCTTTTCCATAAATAATGGGGGCTGACGTGACATCCCCCGAACTATAGGTGTGAAAACAGGAAGGTCAACTTCTAAGTGACATAACGTTTTCATATAGACTCCGATTAATGTGCTTCTTACGCCATTGGAAAGGTCTCTGTGTGTGGAATAACATGTAAAGGTGAAAAACTAGAGTGAAAAAGTTTACCCCCAAAAAAACATCATTTGATGCGTCAAAACAATATCGAAAGGTTTCAGACCCTGTTTTGCCAAACTAGGTCCCACAGATAAAAACGGTCCCGTGAGACGATTCCTCCACTTTTGCCACTCCAAATGCATTGAGATGGATGAAAAACAATATAATGATCTAATTCAGATCAGAATTATTCTCAGTTTCTCCCATTTCATCATCCACGTGAGTCTCACTTCTTTCCTTTCTTTTATTGTTCAACTAGTTTGGATAGTCCCTCTTAAAGTTTCCATACTCATTGCATATAAAGCATTGAACCTTGGACATATATTTCTTATTGGACTTCCCAAACTTTCTCTTCTTCAGCTTCTTGACTCTAGCTCTAAAAGATTGAGACTATTCATCTAGTCCAATGTCATCCTCTTCCTTTATCCTAGTTTTTTCCAAGTCGCAACGAGCCCATAACTCATCACAAGAAGTTTAGTCTTTCTTAGAGTAGGTTGTTGTTGCAAAGATGCTCCATTATGGTGGCAACGCATTCAATAAACAAATCGTCATCTATGAATTAGAAATTGTCTCTCCAAGACCTTGCAAGTGATCTCTTAATTGAGATATCTTCATTAGAAAGGATGTCATGTCCTCATCCGTTAATTTATTCATTCTATATAGCTTTTTCCTTAAAGACATATTTTGTCCTAATGTACTTACATAGTAAAATTTCACTAGCTTGTCATACATAGTCTTAGAAGTTTTCAAATTTTCAACAAATGTAACAAGAGGATCCTTAATGGATTCAACGATGATCCTTTGTGCCCTTCCTTCTTTATTGTACTTTTCTAGTGCTTGAGTCTTTTCGTTGCTAGGTTCAATAATTTTACCAGTAACATATTCCATTCATATTTTGTAAGAGCCAGGTCAATCCTTTTATTTCATGCTAGGAAATTTGATGATCCTATGAGCTTATTCTTTTCCTTGCAGAAAGAAACCATATGACCTGTAGATTCATACATAGAGTAACAATATGATACTTACTTGATGATAAAGAGTCTTCCCTTTTCTGATGATGTCTCCAACTATCTTGAGGTTTTCAAGATCTTCAAAGAGACTTCAATGATGGCTTCCAAAGGTGATGATATCAAAATATTTTGATGCTTCCTTTAGGTAGGTCTACCAATGAGCCTTAAACTAGATCCTTAGCTCAAGAGAGTACAACAACCTTCTTGTAGTATTCCTCTTCAAGCTTTCTTCTGATGAGGCTCTTCTTCTAGATCAATAGGTCTTCCTTTTCCCCTTATAAAACCCCTCTTGTGTCCACAATATCCTTCTAGCTGCCTTCTTATTCACCTTAGCCCTGAAACCACATTGGGAAATGTAATGTGGCAGCTATTAATTTAAATTTTCCTTAAACTTAATACTTGATTGTGAAGTTTATTATTCTTCTTATGTTTCTTTATTATATATTTTCATTAAACAAATATCAAGAGAAAAATAATAAAGACAGTGGACACAGAAGTTAGGCTCCAACCTAGGGAAAAATCCCTCAAAGGGGAAAATCGTTAACGCTTCTCTTCTTACAAAATATGCTTCAAATGAGACAACAAAGACCCAAACCCTAGACCAAGTCCTCCTCCAAGTACAAAGTCAGTCCTTCCTTTAGAACCACATTCTAGCTGCATCTTTAATCACAACCTCTACCCTAGAATATTGTCTTGCAACTTCGTCCTGCAATTTCGATCTTGTAGTTGTTGCATAAACCCTAATCCAAATTCTTCAAGAGTCCTTCCTTGAGCAAGATAGATCCTCCCAAGGTCAACGAGGTCAAGATAGAGTATTCTCTCTTCCAACAATCTGATACTGCTACTCGCTCTTCTGCAATTTGGACATGCAGTTTTGACCTCCGTTGTAGTTGTAGAAACCCTAGAATTTCACACATTTGAACCCATGACTTCTTTTGCCTTCTAGATATTTACTCCACATTTCTTGTCTCTTCTAGCTTTATATCAAACCTTTTCAAGAGAGATCGAACTTGATGATGAGTGAGTGCCAAATTGTTGGGTGTGGAGCCTGATTATCTTCTGTATTCAAAGGTTTCAGCTGGATGTATACCTCAGGAAGAATGTACACCCCTCCACGTGGGGGGGCTAATCCCCCCTGGTTGGGGAGTCCGGGGGCCAGTGGTCCCCCGAAGCTAAAAATAGATGTAAAATTGCCTTGTAAAAATATAGTGATTTCTAGTCAATCTGGGCCGTTCATTAGC
Source organism: Pinus taeda (assembly GCA_000404065.3). Classification (NCBI taxonomy): domain Eukaryota; kingdom Viridiplantae; phylum Streptophyta; class Pinopsida; order Pinales; family Pinaceae; genus Pinus; species Pinus taeda. Next base: position 101,262 of record APFE031544680.1, read on the forward strand.
CAGATGATATGACGGTAGAAGTTATGTTTAATTTAGGGTTTTTTGCCGTAGAAGGCAAACCCTCACTGTATATGAGGGAATTGCATTGCGTCTGTGGATATCTGTATTTTGAGTGAGGAAGAGAGAGGAGATTGAGAGAGAAGAGGGAGTTACAGTAGATCTGCTATAGGTTGTATCTCTTCAGTTTGCTCGATAATATAATAAAAGAAGGACTGGCTGTTTCTCCGTGGACGTAGCCCAAACTGTGTGAACCACGTAAATCTGTGTCTCTCTTGTTTTATGCGTTTTCTGTGTTTATATTTCTGCAATATTTTATGTGTTCCATTGCTTTGTAATATATAATTTTCTAACAACTGGTATCAAAGTCGAAGGTTTATTTAGTTGATAAACTCATAGGAGAGAAGGGTTCTTGGTTCGAGTGGGAGCAATGGCAGAAGATGGTAGGTTTAGGGTCGAAAAAGTCAACGGCCAAAACTACCAGCTGTGGAAGATGCAGATGGAAGATTATCTGTATCAGAGAGATCTGCACCTGCCATTGAGCGGAAAGACAAAAAAGCCGACGAGTATGACAGACACAAAATGGGATATTATCAACAGAAAAGCACTTGGAACAATACGGCTGTGCCTAGTGGTGTCGGTAGCATTTAATATTTCAAAGGAAATGACAACAGAGGGTTTAATGTCAGCATTGGTAAAACTAGATGAAAAACCCTCAGCCTCAAATAAGGTATTTATTATGAAGCATTTATTTAATATGAAGATATCAGAAGGTGGATCTGTTGCAGAGCATTAAAATGATTTTAATGCAGTTACAAGTCAGTTAAGTTCTATAGGGGTAGATTTTGATGATGAAGTTAGGGCTCTGTTATTTCTGTGCTCATTGCCAAAAAGTTGGAATGGTTTAGTTATGGCCATTAGTATCTCTGTCTCTGGATTTAGTACTTAAAAGTTTGATGATGTTGTCGGTGCAATTCTTAGCGAGGAAATGCGATGGAAAAGCTCCGGTGAGACATTAGGTAATGCTTTGACTGCAGAGACTAGGGGAAGAAAAATGGAAAGAGGAAAGAGCCCTGGATATTGTAGTAAGTTAAGAAAAGGCAAATCCAAATCCAGATCAGGGATAATGTGCTGGAAATGCGGGAAGAAAGGACACCTGAAGAAAGACTGCAAATCTCGGAAGGGAAAAGAAGGAGACGTGCAACAAGAAACTAATCATGAAGCAAATGTAATAGGTGATGTGTTGCAAGATGCTTTGATTCTTTCTTTAGAAAATATTATTGATGCCTGAGTGGTAGATTCAGGGGCCTCATTTCATGCCACACCTGATAAGAAACATTTTCATGATTATGTTCAAGGAGATTTTGGACAGGTTCGATTGGGTGATGATAAACCCTATAAAATATTGGAATGGGTACATTTTTCATAAAACAACAAGAATGGAAATCAATGGCTATTGAAGGAGGTAAGGAATGTTCTAAATCTGAAGAAAAAATATGATTTCAACAGGGCAGTTGGGAGGTGAGGTTGCGTAACTACTTTCACAGATAAAACTTGGAAGGTCACTAAAGATCCTGATAATACCGAAGGAGAAAATGTTGGTACATTTATTTTATACAATGGTATTTCTAATTCTGTTTATGCTTTAACCTCTACAGGAGAAGAATACAACATTGTGGGCATCATAGGCTCGGGCACATGAGTGAGAAGGGGATGCAAATTCTTCACTCAAGAAATTGTTGGCAGGTTCGAAGCATGTGATTTAAAATTCTGTGAAAATTGTGTTTATGGAAAACAGAAGAAATTAAGATTCCTTAGAGTTGGGAAAGAAAAGAAGAAGCGAAAAATTAGAGCTTGTGCATACAGATATTGGGACCTGCTCAGGTATCATCTTCTTGGTGGCTCTTGTTATTATGTACTTTTATTGATGATGCAACTAGAAAAACCTGGATTTATTGTATTCGAAATAAATCTGATGTATTTGATACTTTCAAGAAATGGAAAGCTTTGGTTGAAAATGAGACAGGAAAAAGGTTGAAGTGTCTCAGATCAGATAATGGAGGTGAATATTGCAGCAAAGAGTTTGATAGGTATTGTTTAGAAAATGGAATTCGCAGAGACAAGATAGTTCCAGGAACACCACAAGAAAATGGCGTGTCAGAAAGGATGAACAGGACAATCATGGAGCGTGCAAGGTGCATGAGACTGCATGCAGGATTGCCTTTACAATTTTGGACAGATGCTGTAGATACTGCTATTTATCTAATAAACAGAGGGCCTTCAAGTTCCTTGGATTGTGGTATTCCAAAGGAGGCATGGACAGGTAAAAAGGTAAACTACTCTTTTTTAAAGAATTTTGGTTGTGAAGCCTTTGTCCACATTAACAAAGAAAATAGAACAAAGCTTGAGGCAAAATCAAAGAAATCTACCTTTATTGGATATGGTGTTAATGATTTTGGCTATCGCTTTTATGATTATGAAAAACATAAAATCATTAGGAGCATAGATGTCATATTCAATGAAAAGGTTTTGTATAAGGATCAACTGCAGGAAAAGGAAAACAAAGAATACACAGTGCTTGACGAGATCAGAGAAAAAGTGATGGTTGATGAGCCCCAAAATGGGTAACTTGTTGGGCTCATTTGGCCTAATTATCCTTGTTCAGTCCTTGTTCAAATCCTTCATTTTCTATAGTTTATGCATTATTTTCAATATGTTTATGTCATTTGTACGAATAAGGGAAGTCAATTTTCCTAGGTGGTTAACACGTGCTTATTTCAGGTTTTTGACACATATTGGAGCAAAGTCAAAGCAATCATGGGCTATAAGACAGCCAAGCCTGAGGTGAGGATTCAAAGGGGGGTTGCCTATGGCATTAAATGACCCTTCCTCAGGATCTTCACCCCCAACTCCGAGCTCCAAAGACCACCAAACCGAATTTAGAAGGCAGCCAAGCAGAATTTAGAAGGGAATGTTTAACTCACAGTTTGACAGCCGAGTTCCACAAATTGAGGAGGCCAGCTAGGTCCCTCGTGATGTATAAATGTTGAGGCCTCAGCCTTCGTAAAAAGACTTTTGAAACGATTGTGTATTTTTCACCTCAGTGCTGCCAGTCCTATTTTGTTCCTTTGTAGCCATTTTTGGCATGCCTCTTATGATTATTTTTGGATAATGAGAAGCAGTTTGGTTTCCTATCAAATCTGAGTTTTTCATAGGAGCCATAGCTCTCAGGGTTGGGCCTAACCTGAGAGCCTAGGGCCTCCTTTCTGTATTTTTACTTTTCCTTTACGTATCACTGTTTTCCTTTATGCATTTGAACATATTTCTGTTATGTAGATTTCGTTATGTTGTTGGAATAGATCACTGTTTATGAATGACATTGCTTTAGGTGATTTGGTAGGATAATAATAGAAAAACTTCCAAGAAAAGGGACAACCACACTCCTGGTTTCACCTCATCCTTATTGGATTTGGGGCTGGAATTGAGGAAACAGTGCTGCCTCACAAAAACACTAGTTTGCTTGGCTATGCAATCCTTAGTGTGCTATTTTTATTAGCAGATATGAGTCATGGGTTTCGACATCTGAAATGTTTCTTTGCATAGGTGATGTACAAGGTTTTCTTACCAAATAAAGTTGCTGTTCATTTATGTTGTTGATGGTTAGACTAGACTAGTTCAAGATTTGATCATTTGCAAGCCTTTGTTGATTTGATCAGGGTAAACCGTGCAGGGCATCTTCTCCATTCTTTCATCCACCCAAAGTATCATCTGAGCTACCTGTTCTGTCTCTTAGCTAAGTTTCTCATTTCCCATCTATCCTTTTTGTCCACGTAACCTTACCTCCTTACTCATCATTGCCTTAGCCTTCTTCAAGCCAAGTCAACCTTCTACACCTCTTCACCTCTCCATCCACCAGTCCTTAGGCCATTTTTAGACCCCTATCCTACCTCCAGATCCATCCATGCACCTTCCCTCACTCATCCATCCCCTAAAAACCGATTTCCAAACATCTTGTAGAAATTCTGAAACATCCTGTAGAACCCCTGCAGACTTCCTGTAGAAGCTCACAAATGAGGTTTCCTAATAGCCAAACTTTGTGAAACTCTCTGGAAGAGTGTTAGGGACTCCTTAGACCCTCTCTGCACCTTTCCAACCTTTCCCAAGCATTCCTCTTCCTTGATCCACCCCTGCACAGTAAAGCACAGTTCAAGCACATGCATTAGAAAATTGACAACTTAATCAAAAATACAAAAAAATGTTTTCTTAGGATAAAGGTAGCATAAACACATGCATTTTCCCCTCATAGGAGTAATGACATCTCTTTCAGTAGTTTGCACTCTCATATTTACATCAGTAGGACTAGCTGGTAGAATTAGGGTTTGCTAGGGTTTGCGCTTTCCTTCAGTTTGTCAATCTCTTTTCGCAAGTAGAATAACTTCCTTTGAGTTAGCTTTCATCCATCACTTAAAAGCTTCTTCTAAGAGCTCATAGAAGTTGTCTAAAGCCCCTAACGGACTGGTGCCAACTGACCAAGTGACAGTTGCGGCAAGAGCTAGTACTTGTGCATACAACACCATCACTTCCAAGTTTGTTACGAACTACCGAGTTGATAAAAGTAAAGAAGGGAGTCCCAGGAGTTGCAACATTATTGCTGCAATACTGGAGCCCACCAATGGTGCCTAAAAATAATAATGATCAACAACCACAACAACAATAAGCACTTCAAACACCTGAAAGTGGTGTTTGAAGATCTACTAGGATAAATAGACCCCCTGAACAATACTCTCCTTCATTATATTATGTATTGTTGACTGATTCTGGTGAATCAGAATGTTATGAAGAAGTAGTGCAGGTAGAAACCAGGAAGAAGTGGGAGCAAGCCATGAAAGAAGAGATGGACCCTTAAGCACATAACAACTGGACTTAGTTAGTTGCCTTCAGGTAAAACAACATTGGAGAATAAATGGTTTTACAATTGAAGGAAGAATATGGGGTAGAAAAAGGTATAAATCTAACTTGTGTGAAAGGTTTGCACATAAAAGGGTATAGACTGATGAAATATTTTCTCCTGTGTGAAAATACTTCAATTAGAACTATTCTAAGTCTAGTAGCAGTTTGTAAGATTTGCATCTTGAGCAGTTAGATGTAAAGACACCTTTCTCCATGGGATGGAGGAAGAGAAATATGCAGCAGCCAAAGATATGAGGTAAAAGGGAAGGAGAAACTAGTGTGCAGGTTAAAGAAGAGCTTGTATGGCTTAAAATAGGCTCCAAGGCAGTGGTATCTAAAATTTGACAGGTTTATGTTTGAACAAGGTTATACTAGATGTCACTTTGATCATTGTGTTTATCTCAAAAGGCAAAATGATGGTAGATATATAATATTGTTATTGTATGTAGATGACATGCTTGTTGCAGGTTCTAAAATGTAGGAGATAAATGTGCTCAAAAGGATATTGGGAAACTCATTTGCAAAGAAGGATTTGGGTGCTACAAAACAAATCCTTGGTATGAGAATAACTAGAGATAGGAAGAGTTGCAAATTAAAATTGTCTCAGAGTGAGTACATAGAAAAGGTGTTGAAAAGGTTTAATATGCAAAATGCAAAACCAGTTAGTATACCTTTGGCCAACCATTTCAAATTAAGTAAGGAGGCGTGTCCCAAGACTCAGGAAGAAATGGCTCATATGTTTAAAGTTCCATATGCATCAGCAGTTGTAAGCTTAATGTATGCAATGGTCTGCACAAGGCCTGATATTGCACATGTAGTGGGAGTTGTAAGCAGGTACATGAACAATCTAGGAAAAGAACATTGGATGACGGTGAAGTGGATTCTCAAGTATTTGAAAGGTACCACAAATCAAGCATTATGCTTTGGTGGTTCAAACATTTCTCTACAGGGATATGTTGATGCAGATATGGTAGGTGATAGAGATAACTGTAGGAGCACAAGAAGGTATGTGTCTACTGTAGGTGGAACAACTGTTAGTTGGGTTTCAAAAATTCAAAGTGTTGTTGCACTTTCAACAATAGAAGCTGAGTATGTTGCTGCTATAGAGGCTAGCAAAGAAATGATTTGGTTACAAAGATTTCTGGATGAATTCGGTAAGAAGCAGGAGTTGGGCAGGTTATACAGTGATAGCCAGAGTGCCATACTTCTTGCAAAGAACTTTGCATTTCATTCCAAGACTGAGCATATACAGCTCAAGTACCATTTCATACGGTCAGCGTTGGAAGATGGACAGTTGAAGCTGGAAAAGATACACACTAGCCAGAATCCTGCAGATATGTTAACAAAAGTTGGTCTTCAAGTATGATGAAGAAGATGAGAAACACCTAGGTCTAAAGTGGAGTCATTGTCTAGCAAATGAAGTAGCGGTGGAGTTGCTATAATCAGTCTCCAAGTGGGATATTGTTGGGTGTGGAGCTTGATTATGTTATGTACTCAAAGGTTTCAGTCGGATGTATACCCCAGGAAGACTGTACACCTCTCCGTGCGGGGGGGCTAATCCCCCCTGGCTAAGGGGTCCGGGGGCTAGCGGGGTGTCGGGGGCAACGCCCCCGAAGCTAAAAATAGATGTAAAATTGCCTTGTAAAAATATAGTAATTTCTAGTCAATCCGGGCCGTTCATTAGCCAAATGGTTTGACAGTAGAAGTTATGTTTAATTTAGGGTTTTGCCCTAGAATGCAACCCCTCACTATATATGAGGGAATTGTATTGCGTCTATGGATATCTGTATTCTGAGTGAGGAAGAGAGAGGAGATTGAGAGAGAAGAGGGGGTTACAACGAATTTGCTGTAGGTTGTATCTCTTCAGTTTTCTCGATAATATAATAAAAGAAGGACTGGCTGTTTCTCCATGGATGTACCCCAAACTGGGTGAACCACGTAAATCTGTGTCTCACTTGTTTTATGAGTTTTTTGTGTTTATATTTATGCAATATTTTATGTGTTCCATTGCTATGTAATATATAATTTCTAACACAAATGAGGTCGAATTTTCTCCTTTATATGGCCTTTCTAAGGGGTTTAATTCCCTCCTTTAGGTCGACTTGAAGCTTCCAGGGTCGACTTGGACTTTGAAGGTTTTCAAGATTTTTTAGACTCAAAATAAATTGTTTTACAATATATATTTTTCCCGAAAGGGTCTTATAAACACGATGTTGACTCTCTTGACTCATGCCAATGAATCCTATGACCTAACAAATCCTAGAAGCATGAAGAACATGCTTTTACCTAGAATACCATCAATAAAGAGCATGAAACCCATGCTTTAAAATAACAATTTTTTATTTTCTTCTTTTGTTTGTTACATGAGATACATATTGAAATGAGTACAACAAAAATTATGAAGACCAAAACTAGTTACATTTCCAATACTCCATCGTAACTAGGGAGGTATTCATAATTATACAACAACATCATTTTCAAACTGAAGAGTTCTCATTAGATGAGTTGAATTGATAAGCCAACTGTAAGCATCATCATTATGACCAACATTGTCTTCTAGGCATAACTAGACAAACTCAACTTTATTGGAAAGCATTTTGCTGGGATGCTTTACATGTGATATTGCACTACCTCTATAAAGCACACACCCCATCCTGATGTTCACAAGTTATGTCCTTTTAGAAATACTCTTATCTTGGATTTCCATTCTTTAAACTTCAAAGAATATCAGACATCTTTGACCACTATTATCTTTGATACCTTTCCTTTCATAGATTATTTATCCTCAAGGAAACCACATATGCTAATCTAATCCTCTATTATTCTCTCTCCATGACCTTCACTTAGATTTATAGTTGTTAGTCCTGATCAGGTGTATGACACACGAAGAAGAGAATGCACATGTGATGTCCAACACACTCCCTCTCAATCGTAGAGGATATCCCTATTCTCCATTTGATTAGAGAATAGATCCTTGCTCCTATTTAAGGAGACGCTTTTTCTCCCTTTCAAAACCAGAGGAGATTCCAAACTTCCTTTCTATTTGGGAAGTGTTGACATGGAAGATGTGCACAATCCCAACAAGGGGAACTAACCCAATCGCAAGCCCCAATTAGACCTGCTTTCATTTGGATTGGCTAGCCCTGACAGGTTTTAAGGGACCTTGTAAACCGCTTGAACATGTTGAAAGATTGCTTCCAGGAGGAAGAATTCAATTAAATCAACAAAATGAAACAACTAACCTCTATGTATTAAATCCTATCTATACTACTTCTAACTACTCTAATCTAGTCCTAACTACTCTAATCTATCCTACAAGAGCATGGTACAAAGGTTTAAACATCATATATATGTTCAACAAGAACGTGATAAAGAAGGTTAAACATCATTCATAGATTCAAGTCCAAATGAATCAATCACTGAGTTCACAGCTGGACAAGGCTGTATTAAAGCTAATTTGCAATCCAATCACTCATATAGGTATCCACATTCTTCTATGGAATTAAAACTGCAACTGAAATATAATTTAGTTTCAAATCAGAGACCATTCACAAGTTAACCATGAAACTGAATCACATTCAATTTAACAAGACTAATAATGAACTGTAAGTCATCAATATTCATAAATATAAATCACATTTACATTCATGCCAGTAACTACACTAATCCAAACAATACAATGAGTTTGAAACTAAAGGCTCCTTCTTCCCTCAAAAATAGTCCTCTTCATTCACAATAAAGCGACACTGTTCTTCTCGAAAATCAAAATCCCTACTTTCATTTACAGAGGTAATATTTATGCCTTTCCCCTCGCTCTTTGTCTCCCCTGCTTCTTCATCTCCCCCACTGTTTTTCGGAATGAAAATCGAGTACACAGGGATAGGAGTGGTGAGGTTGCTGCCACATCGAAGTCACTTTGCTAGAGCATTTTTCTTCTCGGGAAATGGATAAGTGTCGAAGGACCCGAGCGTGGCCGTGTATCCCTTCACTGCACATGTGTGGAATGGTTATTATTCCCTGCCACTTCCTAAGGGAATAATAACCATTCCACACTCGACATGCTTTGAGGCGTTTCTGGAAGGAGTGACATCTTGAGGGATCGATGCTGTGCTTTCCTTGCCACAGAGCGATCCTTCATCATGCATAACGACGATCCATCTCCCTTTTTGCATGCTTTGCCTTTGTAGTACCCAGCCGGGGTTGCAGAGGTGTCATCTAGACATATAGCACCTCTATCTACTACTGGATCTACTCGAGCTCACCTACAGAGATAATTCATATTAGCCTTATGATTATGAACAAATGATAAAATGCCTAAAACAACAAATCTTTGCCTTCATGAAGCATTTGTAACATCAAAAGAACAATCGTGAAAGAATCGGCCCTCTGGTCTTTAATCCATACATTGATTCAGTCATGCAAGTGAAAACTCTGTTTACACTGAAATTTATTGCAAAACACATAGCCGAATCAAAATCTAGACTTGAAACACTATAGGCGGGAACCTTTACCCTATTGGTCCACTATAAGGAATTTTCCATTAAAAGTCGCGACCACGACATGTTATTGAATACACATGAATACATGTAAAAACCCCGCAGCCAGGCTGTATAGCTGGACTTCAAAATTATACACTAGAGCCTATAACTATCGGCTGGTCCGTAAACAATGGCGCATCTTATATAAAACTTCGGACCGGGCCGATTGCGATATGCGAAATGCTCCGAACCTGATATATATATATATCATGGTTGATAAAACCATTGGGTCTATTAGATGGTAGTGCGCCATATATATAAGCCCTGTGCCTCCCGATAGCGATAAGCGATTAACTTCGGACCCGATATTTATATGATATGCTTAATAGGATCGGCGGGTCCGCCACATCGTTGCGCACCTTATGTTCAAGCCTTGGGACCTCGTCGATTATGATATGCGAAATGCTTCGAACACGAAAATATATGTATTCCAGTTGATAAGGTCGTCGGATCTGGATGGTAGCGGCACGCCATGTATGCATATGCCTTGGACTTAGGCTGATCGCGATATGCGACGGGGTTTTCGGACCTGAAAATATATATATTGTGGTTTATAATGCCGTCGGGTCCGGAGCTTTATGGCATGCATTATGTTAATTAAAATAAGCCCCAAAAAAGGGATTTATGCATGTTTTGTGAGGGATTTTTGTTATAAAGAGTTAGAACGAAAACAAGGTGCGATAGAAGTGAGGGTGGAGGTGATTATGTGAGTGAGCATAGAAGTATCATGAATGCATATGAAAATTGAAAAGTTTGATGAAGGGAATGAATGAAGGGCTGAGTTGGGTCAAGAATGAACTATACAACGGAGATTTATCAAAAGGTGGGTCTTGACCATTACGAATTAGAGATTTGACTTGGCAACGAGTTAAATTCTCTGGGATAAAATGGATCATTCGGAGAGGTGGACGATCAAACTTCTAGGGGGACCCATGAAAAATTTATACCAGGGCAAGTTTTAATAGGGTGGTGGTTGTGGCCACAACAAATGGCAAATTGCTGGGTGAACCAGTTATATCTGTTTCCAAATAACCTTCAGATCAATAGAACATTAGGATGTTAAAATAAACTTGAAATGAAAACTACATAGATGGAAAAGCATGGGTTCCACTTAAACATTACTGCTTCAGAAGGGATAGAGACAAATAGCTTCTACTTGCTGATATGATTTTGACAGGCATTGTCCATTGGCAGCATTATGGGGTTTATTGACTTCCCTTTACTTGTTTCCCACTTTCAAAAATCCCTGTAGGGCCATCACTAGTCTGTCCATACCTGTTTAGGTGTGTACCTCAACTCTTTATTGCTCATCAAGCTTGATGTAGACATGTTTTTCTTGCACTTTATATGAGAATTTCAGTGCTATATTTATTGATTGAATGGGGCGCAATCATGGATCATGAAATATTTTTAAACCGGCTAAGAAAGGTTGGGTTTGCTGTGTCAACAGGTACTCTGAGCCGAGCAACAATCCTTACTCTAACTGGCTTCCCAAACAACCTGTCCTTCCAGATAGGCACAAGGACTTGACATTTAATTTCTTTTTAGATAAGTCCTTCCAGTTTCAGGCACAAGAACTAGAGCACAATTAGATTTTCCATAGGGTATATGACAGTAAGCTTGGCCCTTGAAAGGAGATTTACTTGTAGATAACAGGTATTGGACAATTTAGTGTGGTGGATGGGACCAATGGAGGATGATTGTAAACCTTACAAGCAAGTATAGGCTAGGTCTGAGTGGGATTTATTTAAAATGCAGCGTTCCTCCATGCCAGTCCAGCTGTAGTTACACATTTCGTTTTTTAAAGATGCCCCTACATGCCTAGATATCCAAGTTATCAACATATTTCACATAGTTCCCAACAGATGCCCATGAATGGCTTTGGTCTGAATCCCACAGCTGGTTTTTTAAGTTCTCCTAGGACAATTGAAAGTTTGCTTGATCACAAAGAGATGATGGATTTAGGATCAGCAGATTCATCAGTAGGTTAATGAGGGGTGAAAAAGTTGAAGGCCGGGAATGAAGGCAACTTGAAGAGGTTTGAAAGGGTGAAATTAAGGCTGGAGAACAGAAATCAGATGGTTGGAAAAAAGCTGGAATTGAAAACGAGAGAAAAATAAACTTGCAGATAAACAAGAAAGGAAAAGACAGAACTGTGATTAAACTAACAAAAAAAAAAAAAGAATTCTAACCTACTCAGGAAGTAAACACCGTGTGGTGGCTACTAGAAGTATCTCTTGAAATGTTGGCCATCAACATGGAGTTTTTCAGCTTCTCCCTGTAGAATTTTCAATCTGCAAGTTCCTTGACCAATTTTCTTCTCAACTTGGAATGGGCCCAACCATACGTGTTGAAACTTCATGAGTTCACCTTTTGGCTTACTCAACTTGCCTCGGTTTAGCATTAGCTTTCCGTTTCCTTGAGGATAATAGTCTGACGTGTGCCTTAAGCGGGTTGATTTATTGATAACAAATCCTTTCAATTTTAGAGGTGAATGGTAAGGAGAATTATCAAGTATGAGAGCATAAGGGATGCCAGACCTGTAGATGATAGATTTTTCTATAACAGATACTACCTCGTCCTCATTAACTTTTCGAAGCGAGATGATCTTGGTTTTTTTAGTGAAGTGGTCGGTTTCCGTGAGTGTATACTTCCGCTTCTTTCCATTGATGAATGTATTTTTGGATGCCTTTCTGCAATGCTAGAACTCCAGGGTTTGATTGTCACCTTCGGACACCTGCCAGTTTGAGGAGTTATCAGGTATGGATGGTTTGAAAACTAATTCAACATAAAATTTATTCTTCTTCAATCTAAGATTAGGTAAGATTTTTGCAACCATTCCAACCATCCGATCAGCATCTTGGTTTTGCCTTTGAGGTAGGTATGAGATATTAAAAGAATTAGAACTGTCAGTTAGGCTCCATACCTCATGTTGGTACTTTACCAGGTGTGGCGAATTGCAGTATACCCTTTTCTTTACCCGGTCCATAATTATCCGTGAGTCACCAACTACAAGATTTCTCATTTTCGTATCAATGACCCTTTTTAGGTCCTGCAACAATCCTTCGTATTCTACTGGGTTGTTGGTGCATGGGAACTCCAAACGGCTAGTCATCAGATGTTGGTTCTCTTTCGGGTTGATGAGAATGTTTCTAGCGTCTGCACCTTCAAGGCGGTTAGAGCTATTAAAATAGAGTTCCCAAAATGTATAATCTAATGCTACATCAATTGAACTATTATCTGCGAAATTAATCCTACCATTTACTATAGTACATGATAGCTCATTATTTGGATTATAGGGGCGATTGATTCTTTCTTCCAACTGTGTGTTTTTTGAAATCTCCTCAACTGTTTTTGCAGTGCATTCTCCGAAATAGGTTTCTATGGCATAAACATCGAAACTATAATTCCCAAGGATAGATTTAGAGAACATTACAGGTTTATTGGTGCTGTTTAGTTATGTTACCACATATTTCATATATATTTCCCGATCTACTGTCAGCATATCACCTTTTCCCCTCTAAGGCAACAAAAGATGGGACCAATCAGTTGAGAAATATCCATTTAGATTTGATGACCAGTCCCTACTAAGCAGCATTCCATAAGCCTCGGGTATATCCACTACCACTATATCAATGACTTGAGTGTATTGTGGTTTGGAAGCCATCCGAATCAAGACATCTTTTAGCTCCCTAATAACTCTCACATTCGTTTTGTCCAAATGCATAATTTGAGTTTCAGTTTTATCGGGTATTGTCTGAAGTCTCTTAACAATAGCGTAAGGCATAATAGTGGACAGGGTGCCAAAGTGTACCAAGCAATTGTGCACATTGATGTTGAAGATTTCAAATGTGATAAGGAAGGGTGGAGTCATAGATTTTGATTTCCCCCCTATCATGGATGCACTGACATCTAGGGCCTTTCGTGTCATTTTAGACAGAGTGGCTTCCATGGTTGATGATATTTGGGTACGCTGGAGGTACTGATAGGTCTGCCCACTAGCTTCTTGGTTTGGGTGCTTGAGGTGGTGGGGGTTTTGCAGTTCCGCTCATTCATAGCTTTTAGCATCAAATCTCTTTACTGCATTAATTTTAATAAGTAAAAATATGTGATATTGGCCCTAAACTTCTTGAGATCATCCACAATATTATAATCAATGTTATAAACAGGATAGGGTAGAGTAAACATACCTATTTTTTCATTTTTAAGTTGGAGTTTACCATGTTGAGTGGCCTTCGTGGGAGATGCATTTTCTTTCTCTGGGTGACTTGCAACAAGGGTATTCTTGGATTGACTGCCAGGCCTACTCTTCTCGACAGGAACTCTGGGAGCGGATGCTTTCATAGGGTGAACATCTTGCTTTGTTTGGTCTAAGGGCTTTGTTGCACCAGGAAGTGGCCCTTTACTGCACGTGTGGATTTCATTAGTGTTGATTTCTGCAGTGTTATCTCCCTCATCATCATTCTCATCACTATGGAAATCGCACAACACATTATTTTTTATTTCCTCATCCGAGGGTTCTTCTACTTGGTATTCCTCCTCATCTCCTTGTTCTGGTTCGAGCTCTAGTATAGGTTCTTCTTTGTTGAGGAGCGATCCAATCAGAGCCAATTCTTTTGTGTTTAAAGCCCCTTCATTAGGTGGAGCAAGCAATGCAAGCTAACCATGACCACCTTCTATTTTCTTCTGGTAGAAAGGTTTGAAGGGTTTTCTTTTATTATAATATCCTCCCTTACCACTAGTACTCTCTCCATGATTCCTTCTCATATCAATGACTATGTTTGTAAGTTTCTTAATTATCCGATGCAACCCTTCCACATCTGTGGTGTCCTTGTCTTTAGTTTCAGCCCCTTTGTTATCATTTCTATTATTCTTCTTGGATGTCTGCGAGGCTTTGTTTTCTCCAGTTGTAGGGTGGCATGCTGTGAGGTTGATCATTTCATTTTCAACTTTCATCACTTCATCGATAACACCTTGTAAGCTTTGCACATTACTCTTTTAACTCACATCGCTGTAGGGACAAGGAGAGCAGAGATATAGAATTCCATTAGCACCTCTTTAGTAGGTCTAGTAGTGACTGGGATTCTATTGAACAAGGTGTTGAACCGGATGTTAAAATTCTTAACCTTCTCCTTGGTTTCCATTTTCAGACAGGATAGTTCTAAAACTAAGGCCGTAGGTGTTTTGTCATCACCAAACTTGTCTAAAAATACCTGCTGGAAAGCATCCTAAGAGGTGATTGACCCTATTCTCAAGCTGAAATACCATATGGAGGCTACACCGGTCAAAGTAAAAGAGAATAAGTAGTACACCACGTCTTCATCAGCGACCCCCAACCTGTGCAAGGCTAGGAAGAAAGAGTGAATATGGTTATCAGCTGTATCTCCCCACTCAGGGTCGAAATTGGGTAAAATTCTTTCTGTATTTTTGGGTAAGGGATGCTGCTGCCGAGGTACCGCTACAACATCCTGTGCAAGCCGGGGAGGGAGTGCTCCTGGAGGAGGTGGGGGTTGATTCCCACCCGGAGGAGGAGGTGGAGGTTGATTCCCACCTGTAGGAGGAACGTTGGCTAGATTGTGGACAATGAAGTTTTGGTTGGGGACTTCTCTGTTAGGATTCTCAAAATCAAGCAAGGAGTTTCCTTTAGAAGGGGAATCCTCAGGAATTTCTTCTCAAGGGGTGTCGATACATTGCAAGGATTCTAGCACAATATTTTCGAGAGAAGTGGTTGCAGATGTATCTTCGCTCAAGTTAAATATCCTTGGCTTTCTCTTAGTTGTCAGAGGTAAAGAGTGAAAGATGGGAAGCTGAGAGAGGGAATGAGTGTAAGCCTGAGTAAGTGTTATGACTGGTTGTTCTTGAGTGATAGGATACTCCCACAATCTTTCTTCCTTGGGTGACCTGGAAACAGGACTTAGAGGGGTCTCTGTTTCTTCAAAATGAGGCTCTTTCAAATGTGTGGTAGGATCCCTCCGACCTTTACGATCCATACATTAATACTTTTGAATCCATGCGTGGCACTTATAGATGAAATCTTGAAAAGCCGGAGAGGGCGGTTCATGCCCTCCTTCTAGCGCCAATTTGTTGACATGGTAGATGTGCACAATGCCAACAAGGGGAACTAACCCAATCGCAAGCCCCAATTAGATCTGCTTTCGTTTGGATTGGCTAGCTCCAATGGGTTTTAAGGGACCCTGTAAACCGCTTGAACATGTCGAAAGATTGATTCCGGGAGGAAGACTTCAATTAAATCAACAAAATGAAACAACTAACCTCTATGTATTAAATCCTATCTATACTATTTCTAACTTCTCTAATCTAGTCCTAGCTACTCTAATCGATCCTGCAAGAGCATGATACAGAGGTTTAAACATCATGTACATGTTCAGCAAGAGTGTGATAAAGAAGGTTAAACATCATGCATAGATTCAAGTCCAAATGAATCAATCACTGAGTTCACAACTGGACAAGACTGTATTAAAGCTAAATTGCAATCCAATCACTCATATAAGAATCCACATTATTCTATGGAATTAAAACTGCAATTGATGTCTAATTTAGTTTCAAATCAGAGACCATTCACAAGTTAACCATGAAACTGAATCACATTCAATTTAAAAAGACTAATAGTGAACTGTAAGTCATCAATATGCATAAATATAAATCACATTTACATTCATGCCAGTAACAACACTCTGATCCAAAACAATACAATGAGTCTAAAACTAAAGGCTCCTTCTTCCCTAAAAAACAGTCCTCCTCATTCACAATAAAGCGACGTTGTTCTTCTTGAAAATCAAAAGCCCCATTTTCATCTATGGAGGTAATATTTATGCCTTTCCCCTAGCTCTTTGTCTCCCCTGCCTCTTCATCTCCCCCACTATTTTTCGAAATGCAAATCGAGTACATAGGGATAGGAGTGGTGAGGTTGCTGCCACGTCGAAGTCACTTTGCTAGAGCATTTTTCTTCTCGGGAAATGGATAAGTGTCGAAGGAACCGAGCGTGGCTGTGTATCCCTTCACTGCACCTGTGTGGAATGGTTATTATTCCCTGACACTTCTTGAGGGAAACTTGAAATGTTGTGTTCGTCATCTCACACCTAGCATGCTTTGAGGCATTTATGGAAGGAGTGACATCTTGAGGGATCGGCGTTGTGCTTTCCTTGCCATGGAGTGAGCCTTCATAATGCATAACGACAGTCCATCTCCCTTTCTGCATGCTTCACCTCTGCGGTACCCAATATAATGCCTCTATCTGCTACCAGATGTGCTCGAGGTCACCTGCAGAGATAATTCATATTAGCCTTATGATTACGAACAAATGATAAAATGCCTAAGACAACAAATCTTTGCCTTCATGAAGCATTTGTAACATCAAAAGAAAAATCGTGAAAGAATCGGCCCTCTGGTCTTTAATTCGTACATTGATTCAGTCCTGTAGGTGAAAAATCTGTTTACACTAAATTTTATTACAAAACACACAGCCGAATCAAAATTCAGACTTGAAACACTATAGGCGGGAACCTATACCCTATCGGGTCCGCTATATGGAATTTTTCGTTAAAAATCGCGACCACGACATTTTATTGAATACACATGAATACACGTAAAAACCCCGCAATCGGGCCGTACAGCCGGACTTCAAAATTATACACTAGAGCCTATAACTATCGACGGGTCCGGTAAACAATGGCGCGCCTTATATAAAACTTCGGACTGGGCTGATTTCGATATGCGAAATGCTCTGGTCGTGGTTGATAAAACCATCAGGTCCAATAGATGGTAGCGCGCCATAGATATAAGCTCTGTGCCTCCCGATAGCGATAAGTGATTAACTTCGGACCTAATATATTATATGATATGCTTAATAGGATCAGAGGGTTCGCCACATCGCTACGCACCTTATGTTCAAGCCTTGGGACCCCGCCAATTGCGATATGCGAAATCCTTCAGACCCAAAAATATATGTATTCCGGTTGATAAGGCTGTCAGGTTCGGAGGGTAGCGGCATGCCATGTATGCATATGCCTTGGAATTAGGCCGATTGCGATATGTGATGGGGTTTTTGGACCCAAAAATATATATATTGTGGTTTATAACGCCGTCGGGTCCGGAGCCTTATGGCATGCATTATGTTAATTGCGATAAGCCCCAAAAAAGGGATTTATGCATGTTTTGTGAGGGATTTTTGTTATAAAGAGTTAGAACGAAAATAAGGTGCGATAGAAGTGAGGGTGGAGGTGATTATGTGAGTGAGCATAGAAGTACCATGAATGCATATGAAGATTGAAAAGTTTGATGAAGGGAATGAATGAAGGGTTGAGCATGGTCAAGAATGAACTATGTAATGGAGATTTATCAAAAGGTGGGTCTTGACCATTACGAATTAGAGATTTGACTTGGAAACGAGTTAAAGTCTCTGGGATAAAATGGATCATTCAGAGAGGTGGATGATCGAAACTTCTAGGGGACCCATGAAAAATTGCTACTAGGGAAAGTTTTAATAGGGTGGTGGTTGTGGTCACAACAGGAAGTTAACACCACAAGCATTTTAGCTTGTCTTTATAAGAGTATCAACTACTTGTTCTGCATAGCTGCATGGCTCCCTATTTTTCTTCACATCGAGCTTGCTTCCTTTCAAGGTATCAAGGAGCCATATTCACTCTTCAATCTTGTGACAAGATTCAGGTCATATATCTTGCTCATCACTTTCATCTTCACATCATGGATGAAGGCATTATATTGAGCCTTTCCAAACCTCAATTTGATCACAACTTTTGCATATAAGTGATCTCCCTTGTTGGCCTTCAGGTTATATTTTCACACTGTTACCTTTCATTTCCAAGATGTATATATCTTGACTTCATAATTTCCAGCTATCCTATGTTGAGCTTTCCTCAACATCCTTCATGTATTCCTGCAATATCCTTCTACTATGTTAACCATATAACCAACAACAATTAAACTTAGACTTTCCTCATCATAATGATCTTCTCATCCAAGAATCAACAACCTCATGGTCCATCTCCACTAAAATATTATTTCATGCATTACAATGCCTAAGGATCGAAGTTGATTACCAAGTTAGAACTTTCTTCCAGAGATTATACAAGATGTTAATCATCATTCTACATAATCTAGAGAAAGTAATAATTTTTTATTCATCCTTGAGTAAGTCAAATTATTACCATTTAAATATCACGTAATCACATAAAGCATGTTACAATATTCTGCACAAATGAATCATATCCAAGAGTTACTTTCAATATGCATTCCTATGATTCTTATTCCATCATACTATTATATTTCTTATAATGAGGCTGCAACTTGAACCATTGCATTCCTTCACCCCTTCAAAAGTATTATTTCCCTACTACCCTTGTCATAATTCTTCTTCAAAGAACCTCCAAACTCATGGTTCTTACAAGATCATGATGATCCACCTTAGTAAGATGGTTGCCTCCAACATAATTTTATATAATTCCTGGATGGACAATATGCAAAATGGTCTATGTATATATTCTTAAAGGCTATATTATTTCTAGAAAGAAACTCTAAGTATGATACTATCGCATGCTTCTCCCTATGATGTTATTACAATATCAAAATTATTTTAGAGTAAATAAAAATGCATCCTATTATAAAGAAAATACCAATCTTCATAAATAACTTGATAGATAGGATGCCTTATTCAGTAGTAAAGATTTTTCACATCTTCTTTCTTCAACTTCCTCTTAGGTTCTCCCATTTCCTTAGCCACACGAGGCTCCCTTCTTTCCTTTCTTTTTTGTTTTTCTAGTTTGGACAATCCCTCCTAAAGTGTCCAGACTCATTACATTTAAATCACTGAACCTTGGACATATCTTTCTTCTTGGACTTCCCAAACCTTCCCGTATTTAGCTTCCTGACTCTAGCTATAAAGGCTTGAGACTGTTCATATGATCCAATGTCATCCTTTGCCTTTATCCTAGTTTATTCCAATATGCATTGAGCCCACAACTCATCAAAATGAGTCGAGTCTTTCTTAGAGTAGATGATCATTGCAAAGCTACTCCATTCTAGTGACAATGCATTCAGTACATAGATGGTCATCTCCAAATAAAACATTGTCTCTCCAAGCCCTTGCAAGTTATTTCTTAATTGAGAGATCTTCATTAGAAAGGATGTCATGTCCTTATCCTTTTATTTCCTCATTATATATAGTATATTTCTCAAATACATCTTTTTTCCTGATGTACTTACAAAGTACAAATTCACTAGCTTGCCATACATAGTGTTATAAATATTAAAATTTGCAACAAATGGAACAAGAGGATCCTTCCTTCTCCTTTCTTGTACTTTTCTAGTTCTTGAGTCTTCTATTTACTAGGTTCAATTATTTCACCAGTAACATATTCCATTGCTTCATATTTTGTAAGAGCAAGATCAATCCTTTTCTTCCATGCTAGGAGATTTGATGAGCGTATGAGCTTATAGCTTTCCTTGGAGAAAGAACCCATACGACTAGTAGATTCAGACATAAAGTATTAATGTGATACTTACTTGATGTTCAAGAGTATTCCCTTTTCCAATGATGTCTCCAACTATCTTGAGGTTTTGATGATATCAAAATATTGTGATGCTTCCTTTAGGTAGGTCTACTAATGAGCCTTCAACTAGATCTTTTTCTCAAGAGAGAAAACCAACCTTCTTGTAGTTTTCTTCTTCAACCTTTCTTCTGATGAGACCCTTCTTCTAGATCAATAGGTCTTACTTTTCCCCTTAGCAACCCTTCTTGTGTCCACAAGATCCTTACAACTTCCTTCTTGTTCACCTTATATCTGAAAGCATGTTGCAAAATGTAATGTGGTAGCTATTAATTCCATTTTTCCATAACCTTAATTCTTTCTTTAGAACTTTATTATTATTCTTGTGTTTCTTTATTAGATCTTATTCATCAAACAAATATCAAGATAAAAATAATAAAAACAGTCAACACAAAAGTTAGGCTCCAAGCTAGGGCAAAACCCCTTCAAGGGGAAAACCTTGAAACTTTTCTCTTCTTATAGAATCTGCTTCAAATGAGACAACAAATATCCAAACCCTAGACCAAGTACTCCTCAGAGTACCAAGTCTATTAGTGTCGGTATCTTCATCCCTCCATCAGTGATCAAATTCTCTTGTTGCATTGCATGTTAGGCATCTCATCCGATCAACTGCATTCCATTAGGATCATTGATCATCTGATAGTAGGGGCATAGTATACATTTTCCCTCATGTTCTTTACCTGCTGACCCATTTTCATTCATCTAAATCATCTGTAGTCATTTTTTGTCCTTAAATCTGCAAAAGTCATTTTTAGGGTTTTAGGTCTCATTAGGTCTAGGGTTTCGTCAATAAGGTCTTGAAAACGCTCAATAATGGTCCACAGACACATGAGGAGGTCAAATAGAGTCTTAGCATCTGTAATTTCAATAATCACATGCTCAGTGATTGATTTTTCCTCAAAACCCCGTTTTGAGGAAAAACAGAGTTTTTATATGTTTCATGTAATAAATTTCATGTAATTTCATTTTTTCATATGTAATAATTTCAGAGGCAGCCCTAGTCACCTTGCCAAGCCTCCGCTACTTTAGTTCCTACAAAAGAAACAAATTACTAAAGTATTTAGTCCATCAAAGGAAAAAACCAAGCAAAATGCCAAAACAGAGTTTTAAAAGAAAGTGAAATGACCAAACATTAGAAGAATGGGTTTTCTTGAATGAAAAATTAAAGGCCATGGCTATATAAAGATTTTTCAAACCAAATGAGGCTCATTTGTGTCCACAAAGTGAAGAGAGCAAGTGCATTTCCATTTGCAAAAGCCAAAAGAGTGATTTTGTGTTTAAAGGGTGAAAATCGCAGGCGCGACGCACTTGGGTTAGAGCGCGGCGCATCCAATCAGCGCGGCGCACCGAGCAGTAAGTTGCAGTGTAATTTAATAACGTGCACAGTACACAGAGCCAGCGCGGCACCTGTGAGGTGGCGCGACGCACAGGACTACAACACCCGAAATCACCCACAGTTTCCTCCAAAACGCTCAAAATCACTAATTCCTCATTTGTTCAAGTAAGTTGACACACCCTCATCGCCAATGATTGAGTTTGCCTAGTGTTCATGGTGATTCAATAGGAAAAAATTGAAACCCTAACTACTTGCACAATTTGTTGAAAAAACCACTACCTAGGGTTTGCATATTGCATTTTTTGCTGCTAATTCCCACTCCAATCACTTTCACTCCCTCATTCCCTCATTCCCTAACTTCATTCTCTCCCTCCCTTGTCATTCATATTGTCCCATTCCATATTCCCCATATCCCTAAACCCACTATCCCAAACCCTAGTCAAATAACCCAAAACCCTAATTACTATTCCCAAACCCTAAATATCATTAGCAACATTCCCAACCTCTCATACACAGTCCCTACACATTTCCCACACAGTCCCTCATACATTCATATCTTTGGTAGCAAAAACCTATTGACACCATAAAATCTCTTCATACTCATCTAAGAAAAACTCAAACATTGGCAAACATGGAGTCAGATTCTTCCTATGACAGAAATGAGGAAACAATCAATGACTCGTCTAGAGAAATTCATGCCCCAAGGAGACTCCACAAGAGTGGAAAACATAACCGGGAGGAGCCCACTTCACTTGCTGAGTTGTTGACCTGTCCTCTTGCTATCACATGCTTCCAACATCAATCTTGTTTCCGATTTTGTGAGATGGTGGGAAAGAGTTAAATACCATCATGAGCTTTCCCGACTGTTTGTACTCCATCTTCATAATGGCCAAGTCAATTTGGCAGGTGTGACATTTACCTTGACACCTGAGATTATATCTCAAGCAACCGATATTCCAAATATTGGTGAGCAGTGGAATAAGGGGCAGCTGGTAGACAAGGAACATTATGAGCCTTATATCAAGGCTGGTTTTCAGAGGCAGATTAGTAGAGTTTTCCCTTTCCGGTTCCTTCAGGACACATATGCACCCTTGATGAAAATCATAATTAAATATTTAAGTTGTGAGGGCAGATTTTCTCGCCTGTATGCCTACCACATCAGATTGCTGATGCACTTCACTAGGGTGAGAATGATTAATATCCCCTATTTTATTTGCCGGAATATTGAGAAGATGACCACCTTGGTGCAAAGGAAGCCTCCTCATCAGCAGTATAACAACATCTATCACTTTTCACTCATCAAAATTGTGGTCTTGCATCAGCTTGATTTAATGAATATCTCATGGGAGGATTTCATTGCATATGAGGTATTTACAGGTCCACAAGTTCCGCCATCAGTTTTTCATGATGCAGGAGAGCCTTCACATCAGCAAGAGGTGCATGAGACAGAAACCACCAGTGTGCCAGTGTTTGTTACATATCAAAAGGGCACTAGGAGATTGTTTGCCGCAGCAAAAGGAGTACTATCTCCACCCTGGATGGAAGGGGTCTCGCTTACTTCAACAAAAAAGCAGGTATAGGACAAGGGTAAGCAACCATTACATGATGAGAGGCCTTCAGGAGGACAAGAGACAAATTTCATTCTAATTCAGGATGATGACACTGATTTGGGCTCCCAAAGCTCAAAGCTCAAGGAGATCATTCAGGAACAGCAAGTTGACATACATGATTTGTATCTCAACCTGGAAAGAGCCAAAGGGATAATCAAATATCTGGAGCAAAGAAACAAACAACTAGAGGATCAACAAACCATCATGTAGCTAGAAAACATACGAGAAAATCGGCAAGCTGCCAAGAGGAGGAAAGTCAGGTTGACACCACTTGAATAAGAAATTGATGCTGATCATGAATCTTGGATTGAGAGGGTAAATATGCACTTAGAAAGGATGCTAGAGAAGGCCAACAAGGAGAAAAAGATGTTGAGGCACATGGCCTACCACTACTTGGTAAGAAATAAGGTGTGCAAAGCAAGAATCAGGATTTTGAAGGACAAATTGAAGAAAGCATCGAGGAAGCGAAAAGACTAAGATAAACTCAAGATCTTGGTTGACGCTTCCTTAGCCCAACAAAACACTTGATAAAGGAAACTCAGCCCAAATTTCAAGAAATTTTGGAAACTTTTTGCAAATTTTGAATTTTTGGCCTAAAAAACAGGTTTTTCCGCCTGGTGCGCTGCGCCACTTGGTGCGCGCTTTTTCTAGAGACCTCCTTTTGAGGAAAACTCAGCATTTATGGATTCCGCATGGAAAAATATGAATTCCCTCACATGGCCAAGAAATTTTGACAGGTTTTGGGCTTCCAAAAGGGTCAAAAACACCCCAAAAATGACCTTTCTACCCCTTTTTGGCCACACAGAAAGCAGTGTTGGGAGAACTCATTTTTGGAGGGGAAAATGGAGGCCAAATTTAGAAATTCCACTTGTGCTAGAAAGTATATAGGCTGACCTTTCCAACAAGCCCACTTGGAGAAAATTTTGTGCACATGAAGGCCTTCAAAAGCAGCTCCAAAGTAGTGCGGCACACAGGGACAAGAGCGCGGCGCACATGTTGAAATTTTCTCATTTTGGTAAAAAAAACACTATTTTGTTCGCGTAGTTTCTTCACAGTTTGACTTTTATCTTTCTAATAGTCAAGCTCATGATGTAATTTGATGTGAATTGATGGATTTTATGTAAGTATGTTAAATTTTCACTCATAGAGGTAGATTCATCCATGAAAAGGTAGTTTGCAACTGAATGAATCAGTTTCCTAGTTTTTAGAGGCAAGCTGTTCCACTGCCTACTTTTTAGTTCTCAGTTTAGATCTTGTTGAAACAGGTCCTAAACTTATGAGCTCAACCCCTAAAGGCTAGTATGAGTTTTTTATTGTCTATATCTACTATTTTTTCAGTCATTGCCAAAGGTTGGACTTTTGGGAAATCTTGGAGCTTTATTGTATACTCATTTCAGCAGTTTGGCAAAGGAATAGACCAGGGTTTGTAACGCTTTATGGAATTCTTGTGGAAACTTGATTTGGTATTGTGTTTTCTTCTGTAATTGCAAGTTTAAATGTGTTTTATGTATGCCATTATCTCTCTTTTCTCATCTTAACTAAATGAAGCAAGGATAAAGGTAGAATTCGTTGGTTTGTAGTGCTCTACCTAGGGTTTTGTTTAGTTATTTATGTTTTCAGCTGTTTGAAGAGGATCCCTGAGACTTTCATGCCCTCTTTAGCTCCTCACCTGTATAAAAGCTCTCCATCTCACTCAATTTGAAGTACCAAACCATTTGCCCACCTTGCCCCATAGAGATCTCTGCAAAACTGAGCCCATTCCCCGAACCCAAATCTGCCTTTCACATTTGAGCCAACAAAATATCATCAAATTCAATCAAACTCTTCTGAACACATACCTATCCTAAAATTAGTATTTACATTAGTCATCTCAAACCTCATTGATCATATTTTACTGAGATTGACAAGGAGAGAGCCCTTTCCCAACCTGGTAGGACTAGCCACCAGGTTAAGCTTGGTTTGATGTTACCCTAGATCTTACCTTTCTCAGCCTGAGGTAGATTTAGGCCCTAACATAGTGGCGACCATACTGGGGAAGAGATTTTTTTTTTTTTTAGTGTTCTTCATTTTATAAACTACAGACAGAGCTTGAAGTTATGCCAGGTAGCCTTCGAACTGCACATTGCTTTGCGAGTGCATAAGTAGATAAAAGCTGCTTCAGTCAATCTCCGGTCTAGTCTTATAAACGAAACATCTGACTTGCAAATTGGCCCAGTACATCAGATAATTCTAGACTTTTGGATGATGAGTTTAGAATTTGATAGGCTAAACAAATTGATAATATTCATTTGATTTTTGGGAATAATTTAGCACACTGGATTCCAGAAGGTACACCAGAGAAAATACTGATCCTGATCCACCTCCTGTGTATGAAAATCCTAATCTTATTCCGAGAATTCTTCACCAAGAAAGTTTTGTGATTCCTGTGTTTAGATCTCATTCATGCCCGGTTGTTTTTGAATATCCTGAAGATCTTGAGTTTGACGAACATTTTGATCTGTCGTTGTTTGAGACTAAATCTAAAAGTGCTATTGGTTCTACTGTCCTAAATCCAGAGTTTGTCAAAGATCTTGAAACTGAAAAGGCAAATAAATCAATTGATGATTATATCTTGAAACTTAAAACTTCCATTGTGGCTACAAACATTCCTGAATTCTTAGAGTCTGCATCTGCAACTCTTGGGTCATCTGCTATTGCATCTAGTTCAGAAATTCCTATCGAACCTCCTTTCATTTCCACCATTCCCGTGCAGCCTTCCATCTCTGATCAGAAATCTACAGTGTTGTCACCTCCATCCACTCCTTCGACACCTCAAACATCAAAAATTTCTTAACCACCTTCAACACCTTCAACACCAGCCACATCAACTACTCCAACTCCTCCTACATCCCCAAGGTCAGTTGTAAATCCACCTAGAGCAATGGCTGCCCGATATGCGCCATGTCCGCTGACTACCAAAGCAAAATCCCATTGTTTGATGGTACTCCTCAAAGTATTACAGCTCAACAACATGTGGATAGGATGACATATTTCTTTGACCTTCATGAGATTGATGCTGAAAATGTGACTATGAGACTGTTTGTGCAAACTTTTGGAGGTGAAGTGAGGAAGTGGTTTAGAGATTTTCAGGCTGCAAGTATCACTACATTGGCTAATCTTCAGAGACAATTCTTGGATCACTAGGAAGTAAAGAAAAACCCTCTTCAGATCCTTTCCGAATATGAGAACATCAAGAGGAATGTTGGTGAGAGTGTTCAAGATTATTTTATTAGATTTAATTCTGTCTACAATGCAATTGTTGATGATATAAATCCACCTATGGGACTGGCATTGATTAAATTTCCTGATGGCTTCAATCCTGATATGGCCTATCAATTAAGAGAAATAGATTCACACAAATTGGAAGACATGCAGAAAATTGCAGTCAGTGTTGAGGCCAATCTGCTTTTCAAGAGAGCTAGAACAAAGGCTGAGAAAAAGGTGACTATTAAAGAAGAAACTTCCACTTCAGATCAAGTGCTCCGTAAGATTGAGAAGATGTTTGACATATTAACCATTGATAAGCCTGAAGCACAAGTTAGAAATCCAAACTTCCAGGGTTAGCAACAACCACAATTCAGAATCAAGCAATGAGAACAAAGAGCGCAAGATGAAGCGGCACAGCAGCAGGTGAAGACACCCTTACTGCAAAATTTTGTTCATGGGCCGGAATCAAATGATGAGGAGAACGTAATTGGAGAGGAGAATCATTTCTTTACACCTGATGATATGCCAATTTTTATCACCGAAGATGAGGAGTATTCAGAAAGCCCAGCTGTACAAAGGGATGAAAATTTCATCTTGGCAAACAAAACAGTTTTTGAAAAAGAGTCTGATGAATATCAGAGGGGATACATAAATGCCTTAATAGCCCAGTAGCAACAATATTCACTCAGGAGTGGAGATGTACCCATAAATCCAATTCAGAAGAGGAAGGAAGTGACACTGCCAAAGACTGATCCTCCCATTGTGTAGAAAAAGGGAAAGGAGACCACTGATCCTACCACCAGCAAAACACAATTGGCAAATGAAAGATCGAATCAGCCAAGTGTATCAAAGGAGAAAACTGAAAAGAAGGATGCTTCAGCCAAAGAGGTAGAGAAAACTTCCATTTTTAGCTTAGAAAATGAAATTGCTAAGTTAAAAGTATCTATTCCTTTGACTGAGTTGATGAAGAACAACAACTATAAAGGTCATGTGTCAAGGATTTTGAATTTAGATCCATTATCTGATATGGTAAACTTGGAGGATGACCAACCAGAGTTGATCTTTGGTCCAACATTAGAAGGCCAGTCCCAAGATAGTGATGTAGCTCCTTTCTACATCAGCCTTAGGGTGCATGACTATGTATTACACAACACTATGTTTGATTCCGGAGCCTCTCACAATCTCATGCTTAAGGCAATCATGGAGAAATTGGGTTTGGACATCACTAGAAAATATCATGACCTTTACTCCTTCGATTATGGTAGAGTAAGATGCATTGGTCTTATTAAATATTTGGTGGTCATTTTGGATCAGATTCCAGTGAAAAATGTTTTGATGGATGTGGTTGTGGCGAATATTCCTCCTAGATTTGGCATGCTTATTTCCAGATCTTGGGGAGCAAAACTTAAAGGGACATTGCAACTTGATTTCTCCTATGCTACTATTCCTGTGTTTAGTCAGATGAGGAAATTATACCGGGAGCAAAAGATGAAGTACATGATCACTAGCAAGGAGAAACCAGTAAATCATCCAATCAACTATGTACATACTGATTTAGAATCATTTGTTTTATATTTTGATAGTTTTAATGATTTAAATAGCCAATTAGTTGAAGTAGAAGACATTCCAGAGATCACTTAGAATTTGAGAGAGGTATTAAAGCAAGAAATACAAAGACTTGATAGTATCGCTGAGCAATCAGCCTTCCGACAACAACAAAATATTGATGGACTGCGAGGAAAAGTAAAAGAGCAAACATAATTTCAACATTTGGAAGAGGATGAAGCTGTTTTGTGGAGCATGGATTTTGATAGCGTAGTAGGAAAGGAAGGTGCTGGAATTGGCATTTAGATACGCAACCCTGTTTTCTCAGCAAACAAAGTACCAAGTAATGTAAGGTTTTTTCCATATAAACTGGCTTTTGATTGTTCAAATAATGAGGTTAAATATGAGGCTTTAATTGCTGGTTTGAAAATTCTTAGAAAGTTAAATGCTAAAAGAATTTTAGTATATGGCGACTCTGAGTTAGTTATCAAACAAGTGAAAGGGGAATACCAAGCTAAGCATCCTCGAATGCAGGCCTACCGAAATGCGGTATTAGATATCTTGAGATTGTTTCCAGATTACGCTTTGACATGTGTCCCTCGTGTTCAGAATGTTATTGCAGATTCACTTGCAACAGCAACAAGTAATTTGAAAATTCCAATGAATTCAAACAATAAGTTTGAAATTCATGTGAAACATCGTCCGACTATCCCTGATAATCAAAGGTATTGGCAGGTGTTTCAAGATGATAAAGAGATTGAAGAATTTCTGCAAAATGAAGGTAAATTCAAAGACACTTCTATCGATGGGGAGCATGATGATGGTGAAGCAGATATAGAAGTCAATCAGATGGAAGTTTTGCAGCTGAAGGACAATGTCATTCCTAAAGGTCTAATACCTTTAGAGGAGTTGTTTGATCAATATGATGTAGCCCAAAAACCGAGCTTGCTGCGAACCGAGAAAGGAGTTAAGGATGTGAACATTGGATCATCAGAAAATCCTAAAATGGTGAAGTTATCAAAGGCGTTGCCTCCACAGGTAAAAGCAAAGTATATCAATTTATTATCCTCATTTACTGATGTATTTGCATGGGACTATTCAGATTTGAAGGCATATGATATGAGCATAATTCAGCATATAATTCCAATCAAGCCAAATCAAAAGTCATTTCGACAGAAGCTAAGAAGAATAAATCCAAAGCTACTACCCTCAATACAGAAGGAAGTGAATCGATTGTACAAAGATAGTATAATTGTCCCCATAATATTTTTAGATTGGATTTCTAGTTTGGTGCCCGTGCACAAGAAAACAGGTGAGATTCGATTATGTATTGATTTCAGAAATTTGAATAAAGTATATTTGAAAGATAACTATCCATTGCCCAAGATGGATCATATACTTCAAAGAGTAGTTAGAGCATCCCGCATGTCACTACTTGATGGGTATTCCAGTTATAACCAAATTCTAGTCCATGAAGATGACATGGATAAAACAACGTTCACCACTCCATGGGGAACTTTTCATTTTGCAAAGATGCCGTTCGGATTAAAGAATGCTGGTGTGACCTTTCAGAGGGCTATGGATATTGCATTTGTTAATGAAAAAGACAAATTTTTAGTTGTTTATCTTGATGATTTGACAATTTTTTCTAATTCAGATGAAGAGCACCTTTATCATTTGGAGATTGTATTTCAGCGGTGTAGAAAGTATGGCATATCTCTTAATCCAAAGAAGAGTCTGTTTGCCATGGATGAAGGCAAGCTTCTCGGTCATATTATATCCAAGGAGGGCATCCGCATTGATCCAACTCAAGTGGAAGCCATTCAGAAGATTGATTTTCCACGAAGTAAAAAGGAGATCCAATCATTCAATGGTAATATGAATTTCTTACGTCGCTTTGTGCCCAATCTTGCAGAACATTTAAGGGAAATCACAAACATGCTAAAGAAAGATAGTGTAGTGAAGTGGAACGAGGAAGCAATTAAGTCCTTCAATTTGGTAAAGTTGGCCCTTTCTTCAGCTCTGGTTTTGATAAGCCTGGATTATACTCAGGATTTGATTTTGTTTTCATTTTCTTCGGATCATACTATGGCAGCGGTCTTAATGCAAAAAAGAGACTAGCTTGAGAAACCAATTGCTTTTTTCAGCAGAACCATAAAGGATGTAGCTTTAAAGTATAATATTATTGAAAAGCAAGCTCTTACTTTAGTAAAGGCATTGAAATATTTTCAAGTCTATATTCTGCATTCTCACATCCTTGCTTATGTCCCTAACACTGCTGTTAAAGATGTCTTAGTGCAAACATATCCAGAAGGGAGATGAGAAAAATGGATCGCTGCTTTGTTGGAATATGATGTGGAGATCAAACCAACAAGCTCATCAAAGGACAGGGGTTGGCCAAGCTAATGGCTGAGTCAAATCTGCATGTCTTGGACATTAATCTCATTGCTGCTATGTCCAAGGAAGATGAAGAAAGTTCGCCAGTTCAGGTATCATAAATTTTTCTTCTTTCTCCTTCGTATTCAGAGATTGTTTATGCACTCCAAAATATGTCACCACCACCTGGAATGGCTAAGAACAAAAGTAGGATCCTGAAATTAAAGGCTGCCAAGTTTTATATAATGAATAATGCACTCTATTGGAAAGATCCCGACAGTGTCTTGCTCAATTACTTTGTTGAAGAAGAGGCAAAACAGGTTATGGAAAACTTTCACAAGGGAGATTGTGGAGGTCATTTATTTTGGAAGAGAATAGCCAATAAAATTATGAGAGCGGGATATTATTGGCCAACGCTTTTTGCTGATGTGTACAAAACTATTACAAGTTGCCATGAATGTCAGATTTTCAAGGTAGGAGAACATTATAGCCTTTACTGCTCAAGCCGATTGAAGTAAGTGCTTCATTTCAGCAGTGGGGTTTGGACTTCATTGGTGAGATCCATCCTACTTCTTCAGCACAACACAAGTGGATTCTAACAGCGACAGACTATTTCACTAAATGGATTGAGGCGATTCCCACTATGCAAGCCATTGATTCAGTAATCATTTCATTTCTTGAAAACAATATTTTGTCTCGTTTTGGCTATCCAAACAAGCTGATCACTGATAATGTAGCAACTTTTAAATCTAAAAGAATGATTGACTTTTGTAATAAATATCAAATTACCTTGGGGCACTCAACTACATATTATCCACAAGGTAATGGATTGGCGGAATCCTCAAATAAATCATTGGTCAATATTATCAAAAAGTTGCGGAAACGAACAAGAAAAGTTGGCACAAAAAGCTTGTTAATGCACTTTGTGCAGACAGAGTAAGTCAAAATAAATCTATAGGAATGTCCCCTTTCGAGCTCGTGTATGGTGTTGACACAGTATTCCCGACCTCTCTCGCAGTCCCGGTGGTTAAACTCCTGCAAGAAGCTGGCAACGAGGATGATCACTTGTAGCGAAGAATCAATCAAATGATTTATTTGCAACAAAATAGAGAGGAGGTTTTTCAGAACACTTTCAGGCTGCAAGAGAGAATCAAGAAAATATATGATCAAAAGGCAAAGGCGGACAAGTTTCAAATAGAAGACATAGTGTTGAAATGGGATGCGCGAAACGAAGACAAAGATAACATTGGAAAGTTTGAGAATCTTTGGAAAGGACCTTTTATAATTGCTGCATATCAGGGCCAAAATACTTTCTCGCTGAAAGAAATGAGCGGAGAAGATTGTTCAGGTGGGTCGGTCAATGGTCGGCTACTCAAACGGTACTATTTCTCAAATGTTTTCTGCTGTCATATATATCATTGTACATACCGGTTTATTTTATTTCATTTCAAGTGTGTATTGACATCATTCATTCAGTTTCGGGCCCGAAGTGAAGGCTATAAAACTGAAGGTTTGATTTCAGTTTTGGTTTGGATTGTTTGAGTTAAGTTTTTCAGTCAATTTCAGTTTTGAAATTGAGTCGGATTTCAGTCTTGAAATTGTGTCAAGATATTGGTTTTGGTTTGTCGAAGGTATTGACTCCATAGCCCAATGGACGAAGACACTGTCTGCTTTCCAGAGGTCTGTAGTTCTTGGCACCTCCAAGTAGCTACCATCCCCATTGGAGCCAATGTTAATGTCGGTATATTCAGCCCTCCATCAGTGATCCAATTCTCTTGTTGCATTGCATGTTAGGTGTCTTATTCGATCAGCTGCATTCCAATTTAGGATCATGGATCATCTGATGGTAGGGGCATTGTATACATTTTCCCTCATGTTCTTTACCTGCTGGCCCATTTTCATTCATCTAAATCATCTACAGTTATTTTTTGTCCTTAAATATGCAAAAGTCATTTTTAGGGTTTTAGGTCTCATTAGGTCTAGGGTTTCATCAATAAGGTCTTGAAAACGCTCAATAATGGTCAGCAGGCACATGAGGATGTCAAATAAAGTTTCAGCAGCAATAATTTCAATAATCACATGCTCAGTGATTGATTTTTCCTCAAAACCCTGTTTTGAGGAAAAACATAGTTTTTATATGTTTCATGTAATAAATTTCATGTAATTTCATTTTTTCATATGTAATAATTTCAGAGGCATCCATGGTCACCTTGCTAAGCCTCTGCGACTTCAGTTCCTGCAAAAGAAACAAACTGCCATAGTATTAGTCCATCAAAGGAAAAAACCAAGCAAAATGCCAAAACAGAGTTTTAAAAGACAGTGAAATGACCAAACATTAGAAGAGTGGGTTTTCTTGAATGAAAAATTAAAGGCCATGGCTACATAAAGTTTTTTCAAACCAAATGAGGCTCATTTGTGTCCACAAAGTGAAGAGAGCAAGTGCATTTCCATTTGAAAAAGCCAAAAGAGTGATTTTGTGTTTAAGGAGTGAAAATCGCAAGCACGGCGCACCTGGGTTAGAGCGCGGTGCATCCAATCAGCGCGGTGCACCAGGCAGTAAGTTGCAGTGTAATTTTATAACGTGCATGGTGCACAGAGCCAACACGACACACCTGTGAGGTGGCGCGGCGCACAAGACTACAACACATGAAATCACCCACAGTTTCCTCCAAAACGCTCAAAATCACTAATTCCTCATTTGTTCAAGTAAGTTGACAATCCATCATTGCCAATGATTGAGTTTGCCTAGTGTTCATGGTGATTCAATAGGAAAAAATTGAAACCCTAACTACTTGCACAATTTGTTGAAAAAAACTACTACCTAGGGTTTGCATATTGCATTTTTTGCTACTAATTCCCACTCCAGTGACTTTCACTCCCTCATTCCCTCATTCCATAACTTCATTCTCTCCCTCCCTTGTCATTCATATTGTCCCATTCCATATTCCCCATATCCCCAAACCCACTATCACAAACCCTAGTCAAATACCTCCAAACCCTAATTGCTATTCCCAAACCCTAAATATCATCAGCAGCATTCCCAACCTCTCATACACAATCCCTACACACTTCCCACACAGTCCCTCATACATTCATATCTTTGGCAAAAACACCTATTGACACCATAAAATCTCTTCATAATCATCTAAGAAAAACTCAAACATTGGTAAACATGGAGTAAAAGTCTTCCTATGATAGAAATGAGGAAACAATCAGTGACTCTTCTAGAGAAATTCATGCACCAAGGAGACCCCACAAGAGCGGAAAACATAACTAGGAGGAGCCTACTTCACTTGCTGAGCTGTTGGCCTGTTCTCTTGCTATCACATGCTTCCAACATCAATCTTGTTTCCAATTTTGTGAGATGGTGGCAAGAGTTAAATACCATCATGAGCTTTCCCGACTGTCTGTACTCCATCTTAATAATGGCCAAGTCAATTTGGCAGGTGTGACATTTACCTTGACACCTGAGATTATATCTCAAGCAACCTGTATTCCAAAGGTTGGTGAGCAGTGGAATAAGGGGCAGATGGTAGACAGGGAACATTATGAGCCTTATATCAAGGCTGGTTTTTGGAGGCAGATTAGTAGAGTTTTCCCTTTCTGGTTCCTTTAAGACACATATGCACCCTTGATGAAAATCATAATTAAATATTTCAGCTGTGAGGGCAGATTTTCTTGCCTGTATGCCTACCACATCAGATTGTTGATGCACTTCACTAGGGTGAGAATGATGGATCTCCCCTATTTTACTTGCTGGAATATTGAGAAGATGACCACCTTGGTGCAAATGAAGCCTCCTCATCAGCAGTATAACAACATCTATCACTTTTCACTCATCAAAATTGTGGTCTTGCATCAACTTGATTTACTGAATATCTCATGGGAGGATTTCCTTGCACATGAAGTTTTTACAGGTCCACAAGTTCCCCCATTAGTTTTTCATGAGGCAGGAGAGCCTTCACATCAGCAAGAGTTGCATGAGACACAAACCACCAGTGTGCCAGTGTTTGTTACATATCAAAAGGGCACTAGGAGATTGTTTGCTGTAACAAAATGAGTACTATCTCCACCCAGGGTGGAAGGGGTCTCGTTTCCTTCAACAACAAGGCAGGTAAAAGAGAAGGGTAAGTAGCCATTACATGATGAGGGGCATTCAGGAGGACAAGAGACAAATTTCATTCTTATTCAGGATGATGACACCGATTTGGGCTCCCAAAGCTCAAAGCTCAAGGAGATCATTCAGGAAAAGCAAGCTGACATACATGATTTGTCTCTCAACCTGGAAAGAGCCAAAGGGATAATCAAATATCTAGAGCAAAGAAACAAACAACTAGAGGATCAGCAAACCATCATGTAGCTAGAAAACATATGAGAAAATCGGCAAGTTGCCAAGAGGAGGAAAGTCAGGTTGACACCACTTGAATAAGAAATTGATGTTGATCATGAATCTTGGCTTGAGAGGGTAAATATGAAATTAGAAAGGATGCTAGAGAAGGCCATCAGGAAGAAAAAGATGTTGAGGCACATGGCCTACCACTACTTGGTAAGAAATAAGGTGTGCAAAGCAAGAATCAGGATTTTGAAGGACAAATTGAAGAAAGCATCAAGGAAGCGAAAAGAGCAAGATAGACTCAATATCTTGGTTGACACTTCATTAGCCCAACACAACACTTGATAAAGGACACTCAACCCAAATTTCAAGAAATTTGGGAAACTTTTTGCAAATTTTGAATTTTTGGCCTAAAAACAGGTTTTTCCGCCTGGTGCGCTGCGCCACTTGGTGCGCGCTTTTGCTAGAGACCTCATTTTGAGGAAAACTCAATATTTATGGATTCCTCATGGAAAAATATGAATGCCCTCACATGGCCAAGAAATTTTGACAGGTTTTGGGCTTCCAAAATGGTCAAAAACACCCCAAAAATGACCTTTCTGCCCCTTTTTGGCCACACAAAAAGCAGTGTTGGGAGAACTCATTTTTGGAGGGGCAAATGGAGATCAAATTTAGAAATTCCACTTGTGCTAGAAAGTAGATAGGCTGAACTTTCCAACAAGCCCACTTGGAGAAAATTTGGTGCACATGAAGGCCTTCAAAAGCAGCTCCAAAGTAGTGCGGCGCACAGGGACAGGAGCGTGGCGCACAGGGATAGGAGCACGACGCACAGGATGGAATTTTCTCATTTTGGTAAAAAAACTCTATTTTCTTCGCCTAGTTTCTTCATAGTTGACTTTTATCTTTCTAGTTGTCAAGCTCATGATGTAATTTGATGTGAATTGATGGATTTGATGTAAATATTTTAAATTTTCACTCATAGAGGTAGATTCATCCATGAAGAGCTAGTTTGCAACTGAATGAATCAGTTTCCTAGTTTTTAGAGGCAAGCTGTTCCACTGCCTACTTTTAGTTCTGAGTTTAGATCTTGTTGAAACAACTCCTAAATTTATGAGCTCGACCCCTAAAGGCTAGGATGAGTTGTTTATTGTCTATATCTACTAGTTTTTCAATCATTGGCAAAGATTGGACTTTTGGGAAAGCTTGGAGCTTTATTGTACACTCATTTCAGCAGTTTGGCAAAGGAATAGACCAGGGTTTGCAGCACTTTATGGGATTCTTGTTGCAACTTGATTTGGTATTGTGTTTCCTTATATAATTTCAAGTTTACATGTGTTTTATGTATGCCATTATCTCTCTCTACTCATCTTAACTAAATGAAGCAAGGATAAAGGTAGAATTCGTTGATTTATAGTGCTCTACCTAGGGTTTTGTTTAGTTATTTATGTTTTCGGCTATTTGAAGAGGATCCTTGAGACTTTCATGCCCTCTTTAGCTCCTCACCTGTCTAAAATCTCTCCATATTTCTCAATTTCAAGTACCAAACCATTTGCCTACCTTGCCCCATAGAGATCTCTGCAAAATTGAGCCCATTCCCCGGACCCAAATCTGCCTTTCACATTTGAGCCAACAAAATATCATCAAATTCAATCAAACTCTTCTGAACACATACCTAGCCTAAAATCAGTCTTTACATTACTCATCTCAAACCTCATTGATCATATTTTACTGAGATTGACAAGGAGAGAGCCCTCTCCTGACTTGGTAGGGCTAGCTACCAGGTTAAGCTTGGTTTGATGTTACCCTAGATCTTACCTTTCTCAGCCTGAGGTAGATTTAGGCCCTAAAAAATTCAAAACTTCATTTAGAACCACCTTCTAGATGCAACTTCAATCATAACCTTTGCCCTACATTTTCATCCTGGAGTTCGTCTTGCAATTTCGGCCTCGTAGCTGTTGCAAAAACCCTAATCCAACTTCTTGAAGAGTTCTTCCTTGACCAAGACAGATCCTACCAAGGTCAACGAGGTGAAGATAAATTATTGTCTCTTCCAACAATTTGATACTGCAATTGTCTCTTTTGCAATTCAGACCTAGAGTTTCAGCCTCCTTTGTAGTTGTAGAAACCCTAGAATTTCACACATATGAGAGAGATAGAGCCCGAAAAATACTTTTCTTTGAATTTTTTTTCCTTCTAGACCTTTGATCCACATTTATTGTCTCTTATAACTTTAGATCGAACCTTTTGAAGAGAGATCAAACTTGATCATGAGTGAGTGCCAAATGAGGTCAAATCTGCTCCTTTATATAGCCTTTCCAAGTGTTGGGAACAAGATCCCCCAAGGATAGTTTTGCGGCTAAAAGGCCATGTTTTGGGTGGAAATTTGTAATAAAGTTGTAAATACTCCGCATTTTGTGGTCGTGGAGCACGGAGGTGTCATGAGTCATTAATAGTTGTCCGCCCTTATTTTGTAAAGTAAAGTCGGCTGTAAAAGATCTACCCATTGTTCACGGACCATGGGATTATATAAAAAGAGCTAAGTAAGTAAGCTCCAAGTAGTTAGGAGAAGTCATAGAAGCAATAAATCTTGAGCTATAAGGAGATAAGTCTAATTTTTAGGTCGTAACGTAGATAGAGGCTCCACAGCTGAGTGCACAGAGGCCTAGGGTGGAAGTTTGCAGCTGAGTGCGTGGACCCTTGCAGCTGTGTGCGCTGGGTGGATAGAGTCTATAATCATCTGAAGATATCAATAAAGAGAACAGGAATGTAGCTGAACCATAGGTTAGGGTTGTGCGAAGGCCAATCGTACCCCTTCGCAGAGGTACTGAAGGGCAGAATAAAGGGCTAGATAGACTGAGCCCTAGAACTTAGTGACCTACGTGAAATCAGGAATAGGAGGAATAAATTGACATCATGACCATCTCAGGGTGCGAAAACTTGGTTCCAGCATCACCCCATACTGCTTTGGGTGAGACTTTGGTCTGTGATCTGGGGGTTGATTCCGAAAGGGACAATAGTGTAGGGATTTGTTTGGCTAACTAATACTGAGCCTGGGTCAGGCCCCACCAAGCCAACAAATGGTTTTGTTGCCGGGACCAAAATATGCATAAGAGATGTGTGATGTTGTATCACTGGAATCCAACTAAGAAAGAGATTGGAGACTGGTTGGGTAGGAAGATCCACGAATTCACGGCGCAGGAGAAAAGAAATCTGTGACTGATAAAGGAACAATGGCTGGACAGGTACCTATACACAGAGATCCATGAGATCTTTTTCTGGTCCTTTCCGGTTGAGCTATATGAGTGGATCGTGAAGCTAGAAGATGGTGAAGGAAGGTGGAGACTTGACATTCCTATTGTGTGGACCCGAGAGTTAGTACATAGATTGGAAGCCTCTGAGGGTAATATCACCCGCACTGTTGATCATTGGATCGATTGCATCATAGGAGGATTTGTGACTGAATTTGCGGTTGATACATCAATCATCTACAACGAGGTGGAGCGATGCTTTTTCAAAGGTCTGCGAGGGAAGTACTTAAAGACTTTGAATACCTAGATTAAGATGTTATTATGCAAAAAATGGTTTATGCAGCTACCTTGATGTTCAGAGCTACGCAAAGCGGAAAGACTTATAGGAATGAAGTAAGAAAGGGTCCTAAATATAGTCCATTGATTTCACCTCCATTGGGTGACGAAGAGGGAGTAGCGTAGGCTTCTCCATGAAGTGCTATCTAGTAAATAAGACAAAGATTCCCATCGACTACCACCTCTACCCACACCACCTCTAACTTCACCTCCATCACCTCCGACTTCACCCGTACCACCTCCACCTCCACCATAGTTGAACATGGCGAATTCAGTGAAGCTGCCTTTGTTCAAAGGCTTGGGAAATGAGGACCTAGACGAGTTTTGGTTCGTTGTGAAACCCATGTGGGAAGCTCAGTGCGTTACAGATGATCACCTGAAGAAGGCAACATTGTTTAGTGCGCTGCAGGATCATGCACTAACTTAGTACATTAAATACTCTAATGATAACCCAAATGCTGGAGTGGCAGACATCCAGACTGCGCTGAATGAAGAATTCAGTAGGCCTAAATCTGAGGCACAGTCAATTGTGGGGTTCAAGGAAATTGCGATGAAACCAGACGAGACACCTTGGAAATTAGATCAGAGCTTGAAGTGTACAATCCACGAGTGGTTTGTAGCTTTGCTCCTGCCACACCTAAGGCTTGCGCTGTCACAACAGAAGATAACGACTTAGGCAGAGGCCTTGAAGATCACGATGACATTGCATGAAACACCGATGTAGGATCTGAATCTGGTGGTTCAGCGGATCCATGCACAGTTGCAAAATCTTTGCCTTGAGATGCAAAGTTTGAAGTAGGACTGAACAGTTTGGTTAGAAGTGCACGAAGAGGTATGGTGCTTGAAATTCAAGGGTTAGGGGCATGACAACGACCAT
The DNA here is from genome assembly GCA_000404065.3 of Pinus taeda. Lineage (NCBI taxonomy): Eukaryota > Viridiplantae > Streptophyta > Pinopsida > Pinales > Pinaceae > Pinus > Pinus taeda. The sequence continues at coordinate 140,240 of APFE031544680.1, forward strand.
TTCCCTGTCTTTGCGAAATATAGTGTAGGAGGGGGACCGATGCTTTTGAGGCCAGAAGCTCAAGGACGACCAAGCGTAGGGCCTGCATTGTGGTATGCTATATGTCAGGTAGCACGAAAACATACCATGGATAATTGTCATTTGCTACGGAAGTTTGTACAAACACCGCAACAACTGTTCTACAAATTCTTTAGGTCGGTAGGGCATGATGAGCGCAACTGCAGAAGTTATGAATTGATGATGGATAGAACAACTACTTATAGGGTTCAGGAAGAAATGCGGTCCCCTAGCGAGAGCGCAGGGATGACAGGAACCGACTTATAGGGGTACGGACGAGGCCAAGGAGGAGGAGGACCTGAGAGAGGTTGGGGACAGCTAATCTGCTACAATTGCGGAGGACCAAGACACTATGCCTGCGATTTCACTAACCCAACGTATCCGTCATGCAAATATTGCACTCTCTTTGATCATGAAACGAAGTACTGTCCTATGCTGATAGCGAGGATACACGACAAAGGGGCACTACCACCTCAACCGACTCAGAACTTGCAGATGATGAGGTCTGAACATCATGAAGAGGATCTGAATGTGAATATAGTGCTCCGAAGTGGAATTGCAATAGGGGATGATAAGGGGAAACAACCCGAAGACAGTGCATGGGTTCGCAAAGCTTTGGTGAAGGAGGCTGAATTTGATTTGGAGTGGGCAAGTGAAACATTCATGGAATCAAAGAAGAGCCTCGCTGAGGCTTCCACCTTAGGGAGCAAGGATAAGCCTGATCAAGAAATGGACCCTTCTATGCTTACGATCTTTCTAGAAACCTGCATAAAGCTGCTGCACGATAGCAAGGCTATGAAGGGATTACATGAGCTTATAAATAGATGTGCCAGAAACACTCCGGGTGAACTGTGTGTGGTACAAAAGATTGGTAAGCATAAAACAAGGACAGGACGGGAGATGAGACTGACCACGCAGATAAGAGAGTATGAAATGATCAGGTTATTTTGGATCTGGGGTTAGATGCGAACGTCTTACCAAAACAGACTTGGGAACAGATGGGAAGACCCGCGCTGCAGTGGTCTCCGATTTAGTTAAGAATGGTAAATCAACAAAAGATCATCCCCATGGGGCGATTGCAAGGGGTGGTTGTAGATATTGAAGACGCGAGCGTGTTGGATGACTTTGAAGTAATAGAAATTGTAGATGACAACAAACCCTACCCTGCGCTCCTTGGCATTGATTGGGCTACTAATATGGATGAGGTAATCAACCTAAAGAAGCGAAAGATGATATTTGAAAAGAAATCACTCCACGTAATAGTACCCCTAGATCCCACTGAAGGATTGCACTATACTGAACCAGTTCGTGATTATGAGAGCGATGACGATTTGGACTGTATCTATAAGATAACAGCGCGAGACCAAGATTGGGTGAATCTAACAGCGGATGGAAGAATTACATGGGATCGCGAGAGTTCTTGCACCTCATACTCTGATTAAGAATTAGAGCACTGGTAGAATCGATTACATGAAGTAACCACGCTAAGCTGTAACATGATGACCCGGTCACTGCATTGTGTGTCATCAGAGATAAGAGATCAACACACTTATGATGGCCTGAAGATGTAGATATCTTTTTGGATGCATTCAAGAGGGAGGTACAAGAGAAGCAGTGCTTCTAGGATTTGGACTGGGCACTGCGCGCTACGCCCGCAAGATGGTGGGGTACGCACAAGGGTAGCTTTGATGATTGGCGCAAATGTAGGAGGATGATGAGAACATGCTTTGGGAAGCTGAAGGTACAAATGACAGACAAGTATGATGGGAAGGATGATCTGCGTGCGCACTTGGCCAAATGGGCTCAGGCTTATGGAGCGGAGCCCCAACCTGAATGGGTGCACTTGTTCTGTCACACCTTGGATGTCATCCCGATGAACTGGTACTTAGAAACAGAGATCCACCATGGTATAGGTGAATGGGATATTATGTGCGAAGGATTCATAATGACATTCAAATTTGAAGACGGGTTCGACTGTATTGACGAAGTGCTGCAAGAAGTGAAAGCAACAATCTTTAAGATACGGAATGATCCTTTGGACTTGATTCAACCTGATTGGACTACTCAATTGAGTCATGCGTTGGAATGCTTTAACGTAACCACTAAAGAAGGAGATGAGGGTCTGCAAAATATTAACATCCTTGAAATGGAAGGTCACCGCGAGGTTGAAGGACTGCAGATTGAGAATCTTGATATAACTGTGCCACTAAAAATGAAACAGGTAAATATTGGTATGGAGACAGAGCCAAAATTCGTGAAGATTGGAGATTACTGGGATGACGTGATGGTGGGTAAAGTTGCTCAATTAGTCTGTGAATACCAGGATTTGTTCCCTACCAAGTTTATGGATCTAAAGGGGATAATCAAAGACCTAAGTGTTATGAATATCACGTTGAAGCCTGACGTGAAGCTAGTTAAGCAAAGACCTTACCGTCTCAATCCGAAGTATAAGGAGAAGGTCCGCTTAGATCTACAAAAGATGCTCACAATAGGCATCATTGAGCCTGTAGAAGAATCTGATTGGGTAAGCCCAATGGTGGTGTAGGAAAAGAAGAAGAAGGATGAAATACAAATATGCGTAGATCTCAGGAAGTTGAATGACACTTGTGCACATGATCCTTTCTTGACTCCATTCATTGATGAGGTGTTGGACAATGTAGGTGGCTAGGAAGCATATTCCTTCACTGATGGGTTCTATGGGTACCATCAGATCAAAATCGCATTGGAGGATAGGAGCAAGACAACCTTCATGACTGAGTGGGGGTGTTTTCAATACACTGTAATGCCTTTTGGATTGAAGAATGCACCTGCAATTTTCTCGCACGTAGTCATTGCCGTGTTCAAGTAATTTATTCATAAGTTCCTAGAAGTGTACTTTGATGACTGGACTATGTTTGGGCTGGTACATGTGGCAAGTTTTCACCTGATGCTAGATACCTATCGAAGATACCAGATCATGCTCAATCTAAAGAAATGCCTATTTTGTGTTCTTTTTGGGACCCTGCTGGGTCATGTGGTCTATAGACAGGGGCTGATGGTAGATCCCGTGAAGATCGCGATGATACTTGACTTAGAAGCATCGAGGAGTGTGAAACAGCTATGTGCTACCCTAGGAAATACTCGATATTACAGAAATTTTATCAAAGGCTATGCCTAGATCACTGCGCCTATGGATAAGTTGTTGAAAAAGGATGCCACATTCTGCTGGAGCAAGGACTGTAAGAAAATCTTGGATGTATTGAAGGAAAAGATGGTCACCACGCCGATTTTAGTCTTCCTGGATTGGAAGAAGGAGTTTCATGTACATGTTGACGCATCATGTATAACACTGGGAGCAGTATTGACATAGGCTGGGGGGGGGGAGAATGGGACCATCCTATAGTGTTCACAAGCAGATAATTGTCCAAGGAAGAGAAGAACTATTCCACCACTAAGTGCAAAGGGTTAGCCATGGTATATGCTCTCCAGAAGTTTATACACTATTTGCTGGGTGGCCACTTTAAGATGTATATGGATCATTTTGCGTTGAAATACCTGGTCAATAAGCTTGTGTTGGGGGGGAGAATCTATAGGTGGTTGTTATTGTTCCAGGAGTATGATTTTGAAGTTATTATGAAACTTGGACGGCTGAGTGCGGGACCAGACCATCTGTCGTGCATCGAAATAGGGGAAAAGCCAACTAACTTGGAGGAGGAATTTCCTGATGCACATATAATTGTAGTACACGTCGTGGATAGTCATTTTGAAGATATCATACACTTCCTAACAATAGGAACTACCCCAGAAGGTTTCATCGTCCAGTAGAAGAAGGAGTTAGTGGTGCGCGTGGCAGGTTTTTCTCTCATTGCTGGGCATCTGTACAAAATGGGGTTTGATGAAATATTGCGATGATATGAATCAGAGTTTGAAAGAAGCAGTATTCTTGTGGATGCTCATGGGGGTGCCATGGGAGGACATTATGCAGGGAGAGTGACTGTACAGAAGATTCTATGCTCAAGGTTGTGGTGGCCAACCCTCCATCAGGATTCAAAAGCTTACTGCAAAGCATGTAAAGTGTATCAAAGAACTGGCAGGCCATCACGGAGGGATGAGCTACCTCTGAATACACAAATGACATTACAACCCTTTGAGAAATGGGCGATAGATTTTGTGGGATCCATTCAGCCCCAAGGGAAGAAGATGGGAGCGAGGTACATTATCACTGCGATAGAATGTTTGACTCAATGGGCGGAGGCACAACCTGTGAAGGATTGCATAGGTGCGACTGTTGCAAAGTTCCTCTTTGAGTATGTACTGACGCGATTCGGGTGTCCAAATATTTTGATGAGTGATCGCGGTACGCACTTTCTGAATGAAAAGATCAGCACACCGATGGAGGAATTTTAGGTATATCACCAGAAGAGAATGCCTTATCATCCGTAGGCTAACGGGATGATGGAAGCCTTCAATAAAGTGCTGGAGAATGTGCTAGCCAAGGTTTGCAACGCTCACTGAAGTGATTGGGACCTACGCATACCCATGGTACTATGGGCCTATCGGACGACATGCAAGAAGTTAATTGGACAAACCGTCTTTAGGCTTGTATATGGCGCTGAAGCAATGATGCCCATGGAATACATTGTACCTATTCTATGGATAGTGGCACTAACAGGCATGACGGCTCATGGAGCCCTAGAAGAAAGGCTCGTGCAGCTGGCTGAGCTTGAGGAAGAAAGATTTCTAGCTGGATTTCATCAATAGGTCTAAAATCAGCATGAAAAAGCATGGCATGATCGACACATTAAGCTACACACCTTTAAGGTAAATGACTTGGTTTTGTTATATGACAAGAAGTTTGATAAATTTCTAGGGAAATTCAGAATGCATTGGTTAGGGCCCTATGTCATTAAGGAGATTACCGACGGAGGACTGGTACAACTGGTCAAATTGAATGGAGATCCCTTCCCAGGAAAGGTGAATGGTAGTTGATTGAAGCCATACACCAGCGGTTCATCCATGTGACTATATGAAGGTAACAAAGTCTTAGTGCTCCAGGCAGCTGAAAGGAGGTGCGAGACTATAAACATTGCCCGCGTTGGGGAGCTACGCGATTGGAGGATTGTGCGAAGCAAGGAAGTGTCACAAGGTTCGCGACAACAGGAAGGGCGCTGCGCTACCTAGGGGAATCGTGCAGGTCGTCTAGAAAGTGACCGTTAAAGTCATTATTAATGATTTGATGATAGAAATGTGGCCAAATGGAGCGGGAGGCTGGCATTTAAGACGAAATTTATGGGTAAGATCCTTGAAAATCTGCCACAAGTCCAGCATTAGTGAACCGAATTTGGGGGGAATGGTCAGATTTGAATTCAAAATGCCCTATAGTTTACAGGTGGATGCCTAGCGAAAAACACTTGGCATTTTGAGAATTGAGTTTTTGAGCTCCTAGGCGCACATGAACTGAGAATTCTTCGAGGCTCTGATAGCGGTTCTAGTGTTTTAGAACCTAGCAGAGATATAAGGAGCATTGCTAATGAGCGCTATGTCGATACCTGCCACAACCATGGACACCGAAGTAGTGACGACTGAGGAGGATATGCTAGAAGTGGTTAGCAAGGCAGAAGTAGCTGCTCCAGAGGTTGCCGAAGTATTAGCAGAAGTCCCCAAATGACCAAGGATGCCGAGACCAAAGCCGACCCCAACCAAGAAGAGCGCGAAGGATAAGAAGGAAAAGAAGCCTACAATACCGGTGCACACATTGCCAAGAAGAAATCCACCAAAGGATAAGCCCACCGCACAGGCGAAGGGAAAAGCCATCAACTTAGAGCCCGAGGAGGAAGAAATCGAAGACATTCCGATGGATGATGAGGATGTGGGGACAGACGTGGAGGAAGTTGAAGCCCAGGGTGCTGACCCTATCACTCAGTTTCCTGAGTACGTCCCTCCATGCAAGGGCAAGGCTAAGGTACCGAAAGATATCGATGAGAGCAAGGTCCCCTTGCAAAACCCTCTGCTGCCAGATGAAATTGTTTTTGAAGGACCGCGCTTGGCATGGGTTCCTCTGTTAAAACTTGAAGACTGGGACTTGGCTAACCATGAGAAGTTCCCACACTTGGCGATCGAGCAGCTGATGCACCGCATTATTGACACAACCACCGGAATGACCGCATTGGAGCTGCGGAGGTGGCTTAGAGGAGTAGACAAGGCACGTCTGCTCAACATTCTATAGGTGCCACACTACAACCGCACCCTGATTAAAGTCTTGGTAATCAAGCAAATTCTATGCTTAGTGCATGATGGGTGTCTATGGTTGGAGGAGCCAATACCCATTACTGGTAGATTTATCCACAGAATCATGCGGTTGTACTTGATTGATGGCTGACAAAGTGGCGCACTACAACAGAGTTGGCGGTGGGAGGGAGAAAGTCCGTCGTGCAAGGAAAGAAGGAGGAGGCCAGGCTTAAGATGACGCAGTTGGCCGAAAATAGAAATAAGTAGGCCACTGACAAATCCCAAGTGGAGCACGATGCCACTCAATAAACAGAGAAGAAAACAGGAGGAACAGAGTGAGGCTCTGACAAAGGCGTGAGGTTGCCTTCACCTGAGACAAAAGAAGAGACGGATGAGTAGACAAAGCAACATGACGCGGACCCATAGGCAACGTCTGCCCACATCAAGCATCCAATGGAGCAGAAGAATGGAGGGTCCAGGAAGAAATCGAAGGCCACTAAAACATCACTGCACCCAATCACCCTCACAGAGGGCGATTTGCAGGACATTGGTGACACGGTGCGGGATGTCACCATGGAGGCCATACAATAGTTTGTGTAGTAGCAACAACTAGTATTGGGGGCTATCTAGACAGGTTTGTAGGGCCTGCATACCCGTGCGTCACAGGCTGGCATGATGTTGACCAGCCTTGCTATCAGCACTTCAGAAGCTACGAGATGCTGCGCACGAAGGCCTCCAGTGCGATAGTGTTGCCTGATGGAGCACTTTTTTCGGGAAAAATAGTGTCTATTTGATCTACTAGTCCCACTAAGACGGGTAGCTATCTTAGAAACAAACAATTCAAACTAACTTGTGTTTTCCTTTATGTAAGATAGATAAGAGAGAAGCAGATAGCACCAACCTTAATCTTTCGCTTGGCTCCTTGCTTGTTTCCTCTCTCCTTTGATAGAGTTTTCCACTCCTTTCTCACTTGTCCCACTTTAAAGAACACCTCTAGAGGCAAAGCAACAAAACACCATCAAAGCATAGAGATCTATAATATCATAAACAATGTAGAATCAGAAGTACATTGACCATACAATTGCATACACAAATACAAGATTCACGAATACACAAGTATATGGAGGAAAACTCAAATAACTTTATTGATAGTAGAAGTAGAAGAGAGGATTACAACCCCACTGTTTGGTCTAGCATCATCCTCCCAGCATGAAAGCCCTCTTCACCTCATGAAAAGAAAGATCACCCAACAATACAATGT
>APFE031544680.1:148359-205552 GCA_000404065.3 Pinus taeda
CATGAGGTCATAAATCTTCTGATGTCGGGTGAAATGCTTTATCATGAGGATCCAAGGTTTTTCGAACTGGAAGGTGACCTGTAATAAGATACAAAACAATACATTATCTTCATATTATTTTCATGATTTAGTTGAGGTGGGCATTCCCATGCTTAGCTTTATAAATTCATTTTCATGTACATAGGACAGACAATCGTCTGCTGTTGCAGACTAGTGATTCTTGTAGAGCTATCATCCCTTAGCTTGGATGATCATCTGTGCGGCTATGGAGTACATTTGATGTCTTTATTTTCTTGAATATATCGCAGCCTGGATGGATGAAACTAGATCCAGGGTCTTCAAACTCGTTCAATCTTCACTCGATGTACAAGTCGATCCATGTGAAAAGATGTTCTGGAGTTGAACATGGAAAGACGTCACCTGATTACCAACCAATGATGTAAGATGTTAACAGGCACGAGAGGAATCACCGATAATGATAATGACCCTCAAGGTACTACAGTATAATTCACGTGGTGTGAATATATGAGTCGATGTCGAACACCACGCAAAATCTTTCGGTCGAAGGTCATTGATGTAAACCTGTCGCCGGAAGTGAGAAACTTACCATTGAGGCATGCAAGCTTCAAAGTACTGAAAGGTTTGTTCCTAAGTCAACTTCTTGGATAATGAGATGATGTCGCCAAGAAGTGACTCGTCTTAGGAGGGCCTTAATGAATCCTACATCTACGACACAAAACGAAGCAAATGATTTTGTGGAGGTGAAAACGATTTGATGATGCAAGGTTCAGGAATGGCTGTAATGAAAAATGGAGAATGAAGGTATTGCAGTGGATGAGGCATTAGCTGGGTTGGTGAATTATCTGAGTGACTTCTCTTGAACATATCGGTGACACTGAAATGGATTGGTAGTGTTAACCCCAAAAATGGATGGTACGGAGGTCCAATGGTGATGTGACCGATGAACAGAATAACCCAACCTGACTCAATCATGGTGATGGAGTGAAAGTGTCATGTTCAAGAGCGACCTGCTACCAATGAATTTCTTCAAGTTTTCTTCCCTTTTTCCCCAGTCATTGCTGACCAGTACCTCTTTATTTTTGTCAAGCTTGAGGAGGATAACATATGCTTGTTCTATAATTTTCCCTTCAGGGAAACCTGTCGCTATGTTTTAGCGAGCCTAGTGACAGTGAAACTCGCTCTTGTCCGGATGGACAAGTTTGTCACTATTGTTTTAACGAGTTTAATGACAAAGATAACTCAGTCCTTTTCATGTTTAGAGAGTTTGAAAATGGGTGAAAAGGAAACTCCAGTAGTCCTTTTTCGTGGCATAATCCCTTAATCCGAAAGAGTATAAAATAATACGAAAGGGATGAATTTTCGATAGTTTTAGCGAGCCGAAAAAGACAAGCTCTCGATCTTTTTGTGGAATGATCCCTCAGGTCCAAAAAGATTAAAATGTAGAGGAGGGATGGCACTTCCTTTTACTTAATAAGTTAGAAAGGCTAGTAGCCCAACAATCTTTTCATATTTTATGAGTCTAAAAAGAGCTTAAAAGAGACTCATTTTTGAGGAACGAGTGGTGTTTTCGGGTAGCAACTAGTTCCAGGTAAGTTTGGAACTTCTAAAACACGACAATGTAAAGAGGGTGGCTAACAGAATCACTCATCGTAGCTATTCCTCAAAAGGGTAAACAATCAAGTGGATGCATATGATCGGCTAAAAGAGTGGAGGTGATGGTAAGAACACGACCAAGGCTCAAAAGGCTGATAACAATGCAATCACAATTGTTATTTACTGAAGGCAGTTTTATTTTTTAATGAGCTTGAACCTTATGCTAACATGTGCTCACTGGCGGATTTAATTTTTAACGAGCTTGAACCTTGTGCCAACATGTGCTCAGTGCTAGGTTTATTTTTTAACAAGCTTGAACTTTGCAGAAACATTGCTCGCCTTCGGTTTCTGGTTTACACAAGCTTAAAATGAAAAACTATGCTTGTTATAAGTTTGCATGCCCCCAACATAATGACGCAAATAGAGGTGCATGCCCCCCAAGCTTCATTGCATTCAATGCGGTGGTTGGAATGAAGGTTTACCTTCGAGATCTTTGAAAGACTCGACTTGGATTTTACGAGATCGTAATCAAAGACTCGATTTGGAAAGGGAGTTGTTTCATTTTTTAATGAGGTTGACACAGTAAAAGAACTGTCCTTGGTGACCCATAGCACCAAAATGGTCAGAGTTCTTCTTAATCTTTGATGATGTAGAAGATACCATGTGACAGGTCTCCACTGTGGCCACTTCCGCCAGATTACTTGGAGGCGGGAAGGCAAAAGTACCCATTAAGAAAGGGTCTTTTAGGAGACCTACTCCGACATTTTGAAGCGATTGAGAACTTCCATGGATCAATGGAATGCTTCTAGTAGCTTGTGAACTATTGGGGAAAAAGGTTAGTTAGTCAATGATTGTAATTCCACCTTGGAAGGGAAATGCAATCTGTCTAAAATATGTTGACACAACGGCAGCCATAGCATAAATCCAGAGCCTGCCCAGTAGGATATTGTAGTCAAGGTTTCCATCAATGACCTCGACTTCAATTTCTACTATCTTGCCCCCAGTTCAACTTGCAAGTTACTTAAAATCCCATATGACGTGTATGTTATTCCATCGAACGCTTTTAATGTCATTGATGATCGTGACAAGATTGGCGAGCCTAAAAGTTTCTAGCAACTCATTAACATAATACAGGTAGATGCCCCCTCATCAATAATTTTTCAACGAACATTTTTATTGAGGGTTTTTACCTGTATAAGGAAAGCGAGTTGGGCTGGTAACTGAGGTTTGTATCCTTTATGGTTGAAGGTCACAATATTGGAATCTACTGGGTCAATCCCACCTATTGCTGATAACAGAGCTTGCTTTTGGGAGGGGCAATTCTGCAATACTTCAAGTGTCGACATAGCGGATGGCGATTGAGCCAGATCTTCCACTATATTATAATTCTGTGCTCCGCGGGCACGAGGATTAAATGTCGATTTATGTACTACTCCCTTAGGCTGCTTTATAGTTAATTCAGGAATGATGGGTGGAACAACATCTATTGAAGTTGCTGTCGAACTACTAGGTTGATCTGTAGCCTTGTTGTTCGACAACTGTGGATTCCCATAATCTTTATTCCTTGTTGATATCAAAGCATCATTTTGCTGTTTCGGGATGGATAAAATATGCACTTCGGGGAAGCTTGATCGATAGAAACCAGGTTAGTTTCTGGGTTTGGAAACAGATCAGTCAACACCACTGAGGTAGTTGAAGTCTTTAAAAATTTCGCAACCTTAGCTTGATGTGGACAATCTCTCCTGAAATGCTCGTCGTCACATATTAAACATGGATAACGAGGTTTCTATTTCCCAGTAGGGTTCTCAGAAGATTTCTCAGGAGTCGAATCTTCCTATTTCTTCTTTTTGCTTTTCCCTTTCTTCTTGCCCCTTGGCTGCTTAGGTTCTTTGCCCTTGTCAGATGACACGACATTAACCTCCGAGGCAAGAAGTTTGTCATTTGCTTTTTTACTAGAAACTACAAGGGCTTTACTAGATGGAGCCTTTGCGGTTTGCGTACTTGGGGTGCCAATCACGCCATTTCCGACTTGAGAGTCCCTGTTTGATTTAGGAGGGGGAGGAACAGAAAATTTTGGTCTAGGAGTGTCAGGAATTTTGTCATAGAGCATGCAAGACTGAGTATAGATCAAGTCTAAATATTGTGCACAAGCGATGACTTGCTCTTCAGTGACAACTCATCCTTTGGCCACATCTTCTGTAATAGAAGATAATAACGACTTAATAAACCACTCAGCTAGAAGTTGATTAAGAACATATGTCTTTACCATTCAACGATGATGTTGCTACTCATGAATATGATTAGATATGTGAGTGGCTGTTGTCTGTTTAAAATTGGTAAGGAGCTCCATTCCTATTTCATACCTTATGGGTAACTGAAAGTGGGTTAAACAAGTAGTGGCGAGGGTGCTGAAGTTGTCAAATGAAGCTCTAGGCAATTCAATGTACCATTTTGCTTCCAGACCAGTTAACATTTGCTAAAAAAGGCAAAGCCTAATCGAATCATCATTGAGGGTGTTGGATGAACACCACAAATGAAAGGTCATTACGTGATTTGATGGATATTCACCCGGATTTCCATTGAATTTAGGAATATCTGAGGGAAGTTTATGAGGAATCGCTGGCCACTAAGGGGCATAAGAAATTGGATCATTTTTTAGCTAGTTCAGATCTGGTAATTCTAAAGTTGTGACGAAAGGCAACTGTTGATTCAAGTTTGGCGAAGCATACCCAGGAGAAGATGGGATTGCCCGAGTAGTAGGTCTTTGCATACTAGCATAATGTATCTGATGCTGATAACTTTGATACGGTTGATGGGCATAACCATTATAATATGATTGTTGGTAACCGTTTTGAAAATACGGTTGCCCATTACCTGCAAAGCTTTGTTGCTCAGGTCCTCGGTAAGCTTGCTGGAATTGTGGTTGTTGATATTGTACTAGCCATGGTTGTTGGACCATTTGCTGTTGTCCAATACTGGATGTTTGACCAAGATGAGGGGTGATAGCACCCATTTGAGCCTAAGTCGCTCTAGTTAAGGAGGCACTAATATGAGGTTGTGATTGAGCCGTGGAGACAAGAGGCTGTTGTATTACGACCTGAGAGACTTGAGGTTGACATACAACACGCAGCGCTTGTACTTGCGACACCGTCACAATAGTAGGTGTAGTGGGAATGTTCGACACAGGTTGATTTGGTTGCATTGAATATACAACTCTTGGCTGTTGAGGTAGTATTGGGACACAACCACTAGATGCAATTCCAGTTTCACCGGAATTTTGTTGTGAACTCTCATATGGTTGTTCTCCTAGAGGGAACAATGAAAAGGCATACTGCCCCCCATATGGCGGCAACCTAGTGTTCAAAGGATAAATTGGTCTTTGGAGACTGGACTGCCCAAATTGATACTGATGTGAAGGATCAATTTGCTGAGTCTTAACATAAGAAATTCTAGATAAGATTCTGGATGAAAAAATAGGAATAGACCATGCTGTCGAAACAGTCCCTAGGTGGACTCCGTCTAGTGGTTGAGAACTAGTTGGGATAGATGGTATACCAACGAACATTATTGGAGTAGCGGCAGGAGGCTCTGCTGCTGCTGTTTCAGATGACACAGTCCTAGATGTTGATGGTTGTTTAGACATATTTAGTCTATCCAAAAGATTTCCTAGTGATTCGACAAGAACTTGCGATGAAGGGTGATTAAAAGAACTAACCTCTGTAGTAGAAGGATATAGGTGGATCCCAGTTCCAAGATGCGATGGGGTACTAGATGGAAGATCCTTTACAATCTCTTCTATAGCAGTTAGTCCAGGTGGAAAAGGTAGATCGTCAGGTCCATAAAATATTTCCGGTGCCAAAGAAGGTATAGTTTCTGCAATGATAGATACTAGAGGGGTGACACCTTCTGAATCAGCCCTAGTGGGAGCTATTTTAGGGATAGAAGTGTTTACCGTTACACTAGGATCAATTATAATGTTCTCTTGTAACTGCTGAACTTCTTCTGTAAGGGAAGGGGTACCAGAAATAATTGGAGTAACTGGAGTCTCTGATGATGTTGAAACACAAGTTTCAAATAAACTAGGAGATTTTGACCCAGTTAAATGAGACTGTTTTGCTCGGACTGGTTTCGTTTCCAGACTCAAATACGGTTGACTCGTTAATCTCCGTGAACGACGGGGTTTTGATTGACTTTCTTCCACGATTGCGGATTACTTGATATACTCAAAATGAAAAGGGGAAAATGTTATTCCTAATTAAATGAATTTTATGAGGCTTTGACACAACTTGCTTTTTCAATTTTTAAGAGTCGAGAAAAAGCTAAAGGTGACCCTAGTCACCTTTGATTTTTAATGAGCCTGAGGTGACGAGTGCTCAGATGGACCTTTTATTTTAGGGAGTCGAAAAGGAAAGAAAGTGACTACTCTGGAAGTCTAGATAGAGGGATTACCAAACCAATCGAAAAACTGCAATATACACCTTGGTGGTAAATTAAAGAGAAATTACCAAGGACTTTACGTACGGCAGTCAATCTTCCCAAATGCTGTGTTCAGTGCATTGCGATTGATAATGCGCTAGACACGACTTCCTAAGGATAAAGGATATCAGCCTGTTGTGGTCTCCCAATATATACTCGATGGTACGGGGAGCACAAGTCAGTACTAGCACTTGCCACATCAAAGAGGAGGAATCACTTAACCTTCGATGAAAACGATAGTTACCAAGTTTTATGACGCTAGAATACGTCTCTAGCCTAGACTTCTAGATGTTGTATGTTAGGTTCCAAAGCATTCTTATGCTCATTGAGGTTTATTTTAGAGTTGATATTTCTTAGAAGTTTGTTTTTCAAGGTTCACTGCATGATGTAGATGTAAAATTCCTAAATATGCAATCTAACATGATAAACAATCATTTGTTTTCTTTTAGCAATGAAAATCCTAGCTACTAAGGAAAGGAAAGTATGATTCTTTCAACAGAGAGCAGAGAGAAAACACTAAATGCACTTTTCCTAAATCATTTTCCGCATGCAGTCTAAATGCAAATGCACATGCATGTATTTGTTTTTCTGCTTCCTTAATGTGTGAATGCCAAAAAGGAAAACTAAGTACAGATCTGAACTACTTTCTTCAAAGTGACACTTCAACAATTTCTTTTCAAAATGAAAGGAAGACTAAAACAACACTTTTGACTTCGAATGGAAAATTGTTTTCGACACTTCAAATATTGAAAATTCAAATCAAATACAATGGCAGAAGTACAATCGACTATCTAGAAGAGGAAGAATTTATGACAGTATTCTTCTTGACTCAAAATGATAGTTGCGACACTTTTGAATCAAAAGACAATAGTTCGATTAAGCTACTTTTTGCAAAGGAGGACTGTAAATTGTGAAAAATACATAAAAAACTTTCACAACTCCTGACCAATGGAGGCTGAATAATGTAAAGGAAGAAGGCTTCAACAATGATATACTGATCATAAGCAACAAAACTACTTAATAGAGCTGAAAAAAATGAAGAAAAATCCAAATTCCAGAGAGGGAAACAGTCTCATTCAATCATCGCATCTGTCCTTAAGGGAAACAGGGATGCATCTCACCTGCAGCACACGAGAGGTGCGATGTATCTAGACTGCCAATGAGAGACAATGTGATGGACCAGGGAACGAAATTGAGCTTGGTTTTTGCTCAAACTTTGCAGCTAAGTTCAATGATTTAGGCCGAGCTATGATGGACAGTAAACACAAAGTAAAGGGGTATGATCTTATGAGGTTATTGAGATACCACCAGGGCACTTAGGATGTTTGCAAGTCAGATGTTCAGTTCATAAACCAACCTGGAGATTGACTGAAGCAGCATTGATCTACTTTGTAGTTGCATAGGAAAAGAAGTTTGAGGGCTAGCTGGCTTAACTTTAGGCTCCGTCTGTAGTTTATGAAGCAAACAATAGCAACAAACAAACAAACTATTCACTCCCTAGTGGAGTTGCCATTCTGTTTCCGGGAAAACTAGTGTCTATTTGATCTGCTAGTCCCACTAAGACGGGTAGCTATCTTAGAAACAAACAATTGAAAGTAACTTGTGTTTTCCTTTATGTAAGATAGATGAGAGAGAAGCAGAGAGCACCAACCTTAATCTTTCGCTTGGTTCCCTGCTTGTTTCCTCTCTCCTTTGATAGAGTTTGCCACTGCTTTCTCACTTGTCCCACTTTAAAGAACACCTGTAGAGGCAAAGCAACAAAACACCATCAAAGCATAGAGATCTATAATATCATAAACAATGTAGAATCAGAAGTACATTAACCATACAATTGTATACACAAATACAAGATTCATGAATACACAAGTATATGGAGGAAAACTCAAATAACTTTGATAGTAGAAGTAGAAGAGAGGATTACAACCCAGCTGTCTGATCCAGCATCATCCTTCCAGCATGAAAGCCCTCTTCACCTCATGAAAAGAAAGATCGCCCAACAATACAATGTCTCAAAGAGAAACCAACAACACTTCCTTAAAAATTACCAAATTCAAGCATCTGGATCTCTAGGATGAGGGATCCATTTATAGATATTTGCAGAGGGGTGAGTCAGCTTCTAGGTTTCTAATTAGTGTCATTTCACTGATAATTCTTGGCTCCACTTGGAGATTTCATGATCTCTTACTCATCCCTGGGCGAATTCAGAGAGGCAAGTGTCATATGAGAAGTTTCTAGAAGATTCTCTGGGTTTCCACTTAGCAAACTGTCTCTGCCATTTGTCTACTCTCACCCATCACACCCTATAGAAGGCCTTTTAGTATGCATCGTACCCCCCATGTGTAATAGGTGAGATGCATTGCACCTTGACCAAGGAGCAGTGTTTATGGGTCAGTTTTGACCAGTTCTGAGTAGTTTTTCAGGTGGAACTTCTGGGAAATGATGTAATCAGTTGACCATGATCCTTTAGGGTATGAAACAACACTTTTATGGGTTTAAGAGCCCTTGGTTTATTGACATATGTGATTGGGGTTTCAGTGCCCAAATATTTCTATAACAAGCACTAACCACAGAGAATGAAGCTGACAGGCCCACTATCAGCGCCCTCAAGGGGGCAGGGTTGAATCTGGCAACGCTCCCTGGTGAAGCGCCCCACCTTTTGTAGGATGGAGTGATTTCAGAGCTGAGGGCCCGCAAGTACTGTGCCCTCCAAGTGATTAGTGAGCAACGGATTAAAAATGAGTATATGGCACTACAGTGAGACTCTTCCATCGCCTTCGTGACTGAGGCGACCAACCAAAACAAGCATATAATGTAGGTCATCGAGGAGGCCTACCGAATGGTCCCAGAGTTGGCCATTCTTGAAGAAGAACCAGTTGAGGTGTGTGTCCACAAACTGGCTATGGGGGTGGACGATGCTCGTACAGAGATAGTGAGGGTTTAGTTGGAGTTGAATATGTAGATCACAGAGTTAAAGTTGAAGGCCCAGCCTTCAACTCCACTAGAAGTGAAGGAGTAGCGGGAAACCACTGTCACAGAGGCCGTAGCGGTGGTTGACAGTGCAGTAGCAGACTGCACACAACTTTTTGAGCAGTTGTTTGAGGTCCTAACAAGCTTGTAGGAGGATCGTAATGTAAAACGACTGGAGACAGAAGTGCACGAGCTACATTAGTGCTATGATGGGTCAAAGGCACAACACAAACCATCGCACTCAATAGAGATTCACGAAGCTGCAGGAGGCAAAGAAGCTGAAAGAATAGGTGGATACAACACAATAAAATGAAGCAGTGTTGAAGGCGCGACTGAAGGCCTAGCTAGATGAGGCTTACACGGTGACAACCTCTATTGAAGGAAAGCTTGCGACTCTGCAAGCAACTTAGCAAAAGCTTCAAGTCGATAGTTCAAGATCAACAACTGAGCAAATGGTGGAAGATGCGAAGCAGGCGGCTGCGCAGTGCACTGCTTAGGCTGCAGTCATAAGGGTCGAGCTGGGAGGTCTTCGCGCTAAGATCTTTTCCCCTGCCGAGTGACTCGAGGGTGAGTCACGATGTTTGTGTTGGGGGCCTGTTGGGAATGGGATCCCCCAAGGATAGTTTTGGGGCTAAAAGCCCATGTTTTGGGTCAAAATTTGGAATAAAGTTGTAAAGACTCCACATTTTTTAGTCGCGGAGTGTGAAGGTGTCATGAGTCATAAAGGGTTGTCCACCCTTATTTTGTAAAGTAAAGTCGACTGTAAAAGATCTGCGGACCATGCGATTGTATAAAAAGAGCTAAGTAAGTAAGCTCTAAGTAGTTAGGAGAAGTCATAGAAGTAAGAAGTCTTGAGCGAAAAGGAGAGAAGTCTAAGTTTCGGGTCGTAGCGTAGGTAGAGGCTCTGCAACTGAGTGCGTAGAGGCCTGTGGTGGAAGTCCGCAACTGAGTGCGCAGACCCCTGTAGCTGTGTGCACAGGGCAGATAAAGTCTGTAATCATCTGAAGATATCAATAAAGAGAATGCGAAAGTACCTAAACCATAGGTTAGGGTTGTGCGAAGGCCAATCGTACCCCTTCATGGAGGTATCGAAGGGCGGAATAAAGGGCTGGACAGACTAAGCCCTAGAACTTAATGACCTATGCTAAATCAGTAATAGGAGGAATAAACCAACATTATGACCATCTCAGGGTGTGGAAACTTGGTTCCATCATCCCGCAATACTCCTTCGAGTGAGACTTCGGTTCGTACTCTACGGGTTGATGCTGAAAGGGCTAGTAGTGTAGGGATTTGTTTGGCTAACTAACGTTGAACTTGGGTCAGGCCCCACTAAGCCAACACCAAGGGGTTAAATTCCCTCCTTTAGGATGATTTGAAGCTTCCAGGGCCTACTTGTACTTTGGAGGTTTTTAGGGCTTTATAGACTCAAAATAAATTCTTTTACAAGATATATTTTTCCTGTAAGGGTGTTATAAACATGATGTTGACTCTCTTGACTCATGACAATAAATCCTATGATATAACCAACCCTATCATATTGAAGAACATGCTTTTACCTACAAGAACATCAATAACAAGAATGAAACCCATGGTTTAAAATAATAATTTTTTCTTTTCTTCTTTTGCTTCTTACATAAGATACATATTGAAATGAGTACAACAACAATTATGAAGACCAGAACTAGTTACATTTCCAACACCCTCTTAACTAGGGAGGTATTCATAATTGTACAACAACATCATTCTCAAACTAAAGAGTTATCATAAGGAGAGTCAAATTGGTAAGGGAACAATAAGCATCATCATTATGGCCAACATTGTCTTTGAGGCCAAACTAGACAATCTCAACTTTATTTGAGAGCATTATGCTGAGAGGACTTACGTGTGATATTGCACTACCTCTACAAAGTACATTCCCCATCCTAATGTTCAAAAGGTTTATCCTTTTAGGAATTTTCTTATTTTGGATTTCCATTATTGAATCATCAAATACTATTTGTCCTCTTCGACCACTATTATCTTGGATACTTGTCCTATCCTCAAAGAGTATTAGTACCTTTCCTTTCTTAGATTCTTTATCCTCAAGGAAACCATATATGTTTATCCAATCCTATGCCTTTCTCCCTCCACGACCTTCACTTAGACTTACAACTATTAGTCCTAGTTAAGTGTATGACACATGAAGAAGAGAATGCACATGTGATGTCCAACATCACTCCCTCTGAATCAGAGAGGATATCCCTATTCTCCTTTCAATTAAATAATATATCCTTTCTCCTATTTAAGGAGATTATTTTTATCACTCGCAAAACAAAGGTGATTCTAGACTTCCTTTCTATATGGGAAGTCAACACCACATGCCTTATAGCTTGTCTGTACAAGAGTATCAACTACTTGTTCTTCATAGCCGCATGGATCCCTCTTTTATTCGCATCGAGCTTACTTCCTTTCAAGGTATCAAGGAGCCATATTCACTCTTCAATCTTGTGACAAGATTCATGTCGTCTCTCTTGCTCATCACTTTCATATTGACATCATGGTTGAAGGCATTACATTGATCCTTTCCAAACTTCAAGTTGATCATAACTTTGGCATGAAAGTGATATCCCCTTTTGACCTTCAGGTTATCTTTTTGCACTAATATCTTTATTTTCCAAGATGAATATATCTTGAATTCATAATTGCTAGGTACCCTATGGTGAGCTTTCCTCAACATCCTTCATGTATTCTTGCAATATCCTTCTAGGTAGAAAAATAATACGTCAACTAGATAACCAACAAAAATTAAAATTAGAATTACCTCATCATGATGACCTTCTCATCCAAGTGTCAACGTCCTCATGGTACATATCCACTCAAATCTTCCTTCATGCATTAGAGTGCCCAAAGATCGAACTTTATTACACTTCTTCCGGGGATCATATTGGATGTTAATCATTATTCTACATATTCTAAAGAAAGTTTGAATTCTTTATTCATCCTTCAATAAGCCAGTGTCTTACCTCTTAAACATCACATAATCATATAAATCATGTTACAAGATCCTGCACAAATGAATCCTATCCAATATTAACTTTCAATATGAATTCATATGCTTCTTATTCCATTATATAGCTATGTTTCTCATAATCAACCTACAACCTGACCCATTGCATTCCTTAATCTCTTCAAAAGTATTATTTCCATACCATATTTGAAATAATGCTTCTTTGAAGAACATTCAAAATGATGGTTCTTATAGGATCATGATGATCCACCTTAGCGAGATGACTGTCTCTAACATAATGTTAGATAATGCCTGGATGAACAATATGACAAATGGTCTATCTATCTATTCTTAAACACTAGATGATTTCTAAAAAGAAACTCTAAGTATGCTACTATCACATGCTTCTCCCTATGATGCTATTACAAAAACCAATACCCTTTTAGAGTAAACAACAATGCATCATATTCTAAAGAAAATACCAATATCCATTAAAAAACTAATAGACATGATGCTTTCTTCTATAGTAAATATTATTCACATATTCTTTCTTTGGCTTCATCTGAGGTTCTCCCATTTCCCCATCCACGTGAGCCTCACTTCTTTCCTTTATTTTGTTGTTTTGCTAGTTTGGACAGTCCCTCTTAAAGTGCCCATACACATTGCATTTAAAGCATTGAAACTTGGAGATATATTTCTTCTTGGACTTCCCAAAATTTCCCTTCTTTAGTTTCTCTACTCTATCTATAAAGGCTTAATATTGTTCATCTGATCCAATATCATCCTTTGATTTTATCCTAGTTTCTTCCAAGATGCATTGAGCCCACAAATCATCAAAAGAATTTGAGACTTTCTTAGAATAGATGCTTGTTTCAAAGCTCCTCCATTCTGGTGGCAATGCATTTAGTACACAGATGGTCATCTATGAATAAAAAATTGTCTATCCAAGCCCGTCCAAGCGATCTCTTATTTGAGAGATTTTCATTAGAAAGCATGTCATGTCCTCATCCTTTAATTTATTCATTCTATATTAGCTTATTCCTCAAAGACATGTTTTGTCCTGATGTACTTATAGAGTAAAAATTCACTAGCTTGTCATACATAGCCTTAGAAGTTTTCAAATTTGCAACAAATGGAACAAGATGATACTTAATGGATTCAATGGTTATTGTTTGTGTCCTTACTTCTTCTTTCGTGTAATTTGCTATTTTTTCAGTATTGTCTTTGCTAGGTTCAATAGTTTCACCCTAACATATTCCATTACTTTATATTTTGTAAGAGTCAGTTCAATCCTTTTCTTCCATGTTAGGAAATTTGATGAACCTACAAGCTTATTACTTTCCTTGCAGAAAGAACCCATATGATCTGTAGATTCAGACATAGAGTAACAATATGATACTTGATGATTAGGAGTCTTCATTTTTTTGGTGATGTCTCCAACTATCGTGAGGTTTTCAAGATATTTAAAGAGCCTTCAAGGATGGCTTCCAAAGGCGATGACATCAAAATTTTTTGATGCTTCCTTTAGGTAGGTCTATCAATGACCCATTAACTAGAGCCTTTGCTCAAGAGAGAACAACAACCTTCTTGCAGTCTTCTTCTCGAGCCTTCTTTTGATGAGACCCTTCTTCTAGATCAATAGGTCCTCCTTTCCCATATCAAACCCTTTTTTTGTCCACAAGATCCTTCCAGCTGCCTTCTTGTTCACCTTAGCTCTAAATCCATGTTGGAAAATGTAACGTGGAAAATATTAATTCCAATTTTCCTTAACCTTAATACTTGTTTGTGAAATTTATTATTATTCTTGTGTTTCATTATTAGATCTTCTTCATCAAGCAAATATCAAGAGAAAAATAATAAAGGCAGTGGGTACATAATTTAGGCTCCGAGCGAAGGAAAAAAACCCTCCAAGGGGAAAACCCAAAAACTCATCTCTTATTATAGAAATAGAGTCAAATGAGACAAAAAAGACCCAAACCTTAGACCAAGTCCTCATCCAAGTAATAAGTCAGCCCTTCCTTTAGAACCAACTTCTAGTTGCAATTTCGATCATAGTCTCTGCCCTACAATTTCATCCTGCAACTTCGACCTGCAATTTCGACCTTGTAGTTGTTGCATAAACCCTAATCCAACTTCTTCAAGAGTCCTTCCTTGAGCAATATAGATCCTCCCAAGGTCAACAAGGTAAAAATAGAGCATTCTCTCTTTCAACAATTTCATACTGCAACTCGCTCTTTAGAAATTTGTACCTGTAGTTTCAGCCTCCTTTGTAGTTGCAGAAACCTTAGAATTTCACACATGTGGGAGAGATAGAGCTCAAATTTTTTTCTTTGGCTTATTTTGCCTTCTAGATCTTCACTCCACATTTCTTGTCTCTTCTAGCTTTAGATTTAACCTTTTGAAGAGAGATCAAACTTGATGATGAGTGAGCGCCAAATGAGGTCAAATATGCTCCTTTATATAACCTTTCCAAGAGCTCGAATTCCCTCCTTTAGGCTAAGTTGAAGCTTCCAGGGGCAACATTTACTTTGGAGGTTTCTAGGACTTTCTAGAATCAATCTTTTACAAAAATATATTTTTCTTGGAATGGTCTAATAAAAATGATGTTGACTCTCTTGATTGATGACAATAAATCCTATGACCTAACAAACTCTTGAAGCATGAAGAACATGATTTTACCTAGAAGACCATCAATAAAGAGCATGAAACCCATGCTTTTAAATAAATTTTTCTTTTCTTCTTTTGTTTGTTACATAACATTCATATTGAAATTATTACAAAAACAATTATTAAGACCAAAACTAGTTACATTTCCAACACTACCTCTTAACTAGGGAGGTATTCATAATTGTACAACAACATCATTCTCAAACTGAAGAGTTCTCATAAGAAGAGTCCGATTGATAAGCCAACTATAAGCATCATCATTATGGCCAGCAATGTCTTCGAGACCTAACTAGAGAAGCTCAACTTTATTCGAGAGCATTATGTTGGGAGGATTTACATGTTATATTGCACTACTTCTACAAAGCACATACCCCATCTAGACATTCACAAGGTATGTCCTTTTAGGACTATTCTTATCTTGGATTTCCATTCTTGAATCCTCTAAGAATATTGGTCCTCTTCAACCAATCTTATCTTGGATACATGTCCTATCCTTAAAGAGTGTCAATACCATTCCTTTCTTGGATCATTTATCCTCAAGGAAATTTCAAAATCTTATCCAATCCTCTACCATTCTCTCTCCATGACCTTCACTTAGACTTGCAACTATTAGTCTTGGTCAATTGTATAAAACATGAACAAGATAATGCACATGTAATGTCCAACATCACTCCCTCCTAATGAGAGAGGATATCATTATTCTCCTTTTGATTAAAGAATAAATCCTTGCTTCTATTTAAGGAGACTCTTTTTCTCCCTCTCAAAACCAAAGGAGATTATAGACTTCCTTTCTATTTGGGAAGTCAACACCACAAGCCTTATAACTTGTCTTTATATGGGTATCAACTACTTGTTCTTAATAGCTACATGTCTCCCTCTTTTCTTCACATCAAGCTTGCTTCCTTTCAAGGTATCAAGGAGCCATCTTCACTCTTACATCTCGTGACAAGATTTAGGTCATCTCTCTTGCTCATCACTTTCATCTTGATGTCATGAATGCAGGCATTACATTGAGCCTTACCAAACTTAAAGTTGACAATAGATTTTGCATAAAAGTGATCTCCCTTGTTGACCTTCAGGTTATATTTTCACACTGCTACCTTTCATTTCCAAAATGAATATATCTTGAATTCATAATTTATAGGTATCCTATGTTGAGCCTGCCTCAATATCCTTCATGTATTCCTACAATATCCTTCGAGGTAGTAAAATAATATGTTAACCAGATAACCGACAACAATTAAAATTAGACTTACCTCATCGTGATGGCCTTCTCATCCAAGAATCAACATCCTCATGGTCCATCACCACTCAAATCTTCCTTCATGCATTAGAGTGCCCAAGGATCAAACTTGATTACATAGTTAGAACTTTCTTCCGAAGATTATATTAGGTGTTAATCATTATTCTATGTAATCTAGAGAAAGTATTAATTCTTTATTCATGATTGATTAAGTCAAATTCTTACCTTTTAAACATAATATAATTATGTAAAGCATGTTACAATATTCTGCACAAATGAATCCTGTCCATGAGTTACTTTCAGTATGCATTCCTATGCTTCTTATTCCATCTTCTAGCTCTATGTCTCATAATGAGCCTGCAACTTGACCCATTTCATTCCTTCATCCCTTAGAAAGTATTATTTCCATAACAACCTTCTCATAATGATTCTTTTAGGAACCTCCAAAATGATGGTTCTTACAGGATCATGATGATCCACCTTAGCAAGATGACTGCCTCTAACATAATGTTAGATAATGTCTAGATGAACAATATGAAAAATGGTCTATCTATCAATTCTTAAAGACTAGATGATTTCTACAAAGCAACTCTAAGTATGCTACTATCACATGCTTGTCCCTATGATGCTATTACAAAATCAATACTCTTCTATAGTAAATAACAATGCATCCTATTCTAAAGAAAATACCAATCTTCATAAATAACTTGATAGACATGTTGCCTTCTTCAATAGTAAATATCTTTCACATATTCTTTCTTTGGCTTCCTCTCAGGTTCTCTCATTTCCTCAGTCACGTAAGCCTCACTTCTTTCCTTTATTTTCTTGTTCTTCTAGTTTGGATAGTCCCTCTTAAAGCATCCATATTCATTAGATTTAAAGCATTGAACCTTGGACATATCTTTCTTCTTGGACTTCCCAAACTTTCCCTTATTCAGCGTCTTGACTCTAGCTATAAAGGCTTAAGACTTTTCATTTGATCCAATGTCATCCTTTTCCTTTATCCTAGTTTCCTCCAAGATTCATTGAACCCACAACTCATTTAAGGGGGTTGAGTATTTCTTAGAGTAGATGCTCATTGCAAAGCTGCTCCATTATGCTGGAAATGCATTCAGTACACAAATGGTCATCTCTGAATAAGAAATTGTCTCTCCAAGCCCCTGCAAGTGATCTCTTAATTGAGAGATCATCGTTATAAAGCATGTCATGTCCTAATCCTTTGATTTCTTCATTCTATATAGCTTATTCCTTAAATACATCTTTTGTCCTGATATACTTGTAGAGTACAAATTCACTAGCTTATCATACATAGCCTTATAAATTTTCAAATTTGCAACAAATGGAACAAGAGGGTCCTTAATGGATTCAATGATGATCCTTTGTGCCCTTACTTCTCCTTTCTTTTACTTTTATAGTTCTTCAGTCTTGTCTTTTATAGGTTCAATAATTTCACCAATAACATATTCCATTACTTCATATTCTATAACTTCCAGGTCAATCCTTTTCTTCCATGCTAGGAAATATGATGAGCCTATGAGCTTATTTATTTCCTTACATAAAGAACCTATATGACCTATAGATTCAAACATAGAGTAACAATTTGACACTTACTTGATGATCAAGATTATTCCCTTTTCTGATGATGTCTCCAACTATCTTTAGGTTTTCAAGATCTTCAAAGAGACTTCAATGATGGCTTCCAAAGGTGATGCTATCAAAATATTTTGATGCTTCGTTTAGGTAGGTTTACCAATGAGCCTTCAACTATATCCTTTGCTAAAGAGAGAACATGAACCTTCTTGTAGCCTTATTCTTCAATATTTCTTCTGATGAGACCCTTCTTATAGATCAATATGTCTTTATTTTACCCTTACCATACCCTTCTTGTGTCCACAAGATCCTTCAAATTGCCTTGTTATTCACCTTAGCTCTGAAACCATGTTGGAAAATATAATTTTGCATCTATCAATTCCAATTTTCCTTAACCTTAATACTTTTTTGTAAACTTTATTATTCTTATTTTGTTTCTTTATTAGATATTCTTCATCAAACAAAATATCAAGAGAAAAATATAAAGAAAATGGACATAGAATTTAGGCTCCAAAAGGGGGGAATAACCAAGAAACTCTTCTCTTCTTATAGAATTGTTTCTGGGAAAACTAGTGTCTTTTCGATCAACTAGACCTCTAGGTTTGGTAGCTACCCTAGAAACAACAGTTCAAATTAATTCAACGATTTCTTCTATGCACAATAGATAAGAGAAGGATGAGAGAACCAACCTGGAACTTCTGCTCAATCCTTTGCTTGATCTTTCTCCCCCTTGACAGAGCTTGCAACTTCTCTTCGTACTTATCTCACTTGAAGAGTACCTGTAGAACCACAGTAGGAAAGAACCATCAAAGCATCTTGATCTATTGTAACATAAACACTATAGAATCAGATGTATAATGAACATACAATGGCATTCACAAATAATAATATTCACAAGTGCACAATTATATGGCATAAAACTTGAAGAACTTTATTTAATAGAAGGGAGAATTACAACCCAGTTGTCTAATCCAACATCATCCTCCCAGCATCAATCCCTCTTCACCTCATGAAATAGCAAGATCACACCAACAATACAATTCTCTTATCTCAAATACAAACTATCAACACTTCCTTGTAATTCATAATATTCTAGCCTCTAGATCTCTTAGATGAGGGATCCATTTATAAATGTGTGCAAGGGTGTGAGTCATCTCTGGGGTTTTGATTAGTGTCATTCCACTTGTTGCATTTGGTTCCACTTGGAGATTTCTTGGATCTCTTACTCATCCCTGGGTGAATTCAGAGAGGAAAGTGTCATAAGAGAAGTTTCTAGAAGATTCCATGAGCATCTACTTAGCAAACTGTCTTGGACATTTGTCCATCCTCTCCCATCACACCCTATAGAAGGCCTACTCAGGATGCATCACACCTGGCTAATGTAGAAGTCAGTATGCATCACACTCTGACAGTGGAGCAGTCAGTATGGTCCAGTTTAGGTCAATTCTGGATGGTTTCTCAAGTGGAACTTTTGGGGAATGATGTAACCATATGTCCATGTTCTTTTAGGGTATGAAGCAACTCTTTTAGGGGTTGAAGAGCCCTAGTTTATTGACATATAAGATTGGCATTGAAGTGCCGAAATATGCCTATAACAGTTTCCCCCTAAAGCATGAAGTCGTAAATCTTGATGGTGGGTGAAATTCTTTATCATGAGGATCCGAGGTTTCGAACTGGAAGGTGACCTGTATAAGATACAATACAATATATCATCATAATATAATTTTCATGATCTAGCTGAGGTAGGCATTCCCATGCTTAGCTTTATAAATTCATTTCATGTACATAGAAAATATAGTCGTCTGCAGTCGCAAACTGGTGATTCTTCGGAAGTAGAGTCATCATCCTTGGCTCGGATGACCATCTGTGCAATTTATTGTGTACATTTGATGTCTTTATATCCCTGAATATATCGTAGCCTGGATGGATGAAACTAGATTCGGGGTCTTCAAACTCGTTCAAGCTTTGCCCGATGTACAAGTCAATCCATGTGAAGAGATGTTCTGAAGTCAAACATGGAAAGACATTGCCTGATTACCAGCCAATAATGTGAGCTATTAATAGGCACAAGAGGAATCACCAATAATGATAATGACCCTCAAAGTACTACAATAAAATTCACATGGTGTGAGTTTATGATTTGATGTCGAACACCACGCAAAATATTTTGGTCGAAGGCCATTGATGTCAACCTGTCACCGGAAGTGAGAAACTTTCCATTGAGGTATGCAAGCTTCAAAGCACTGAAAGGGGTATTTCTAAGTAAACTTCTTAGATAAAGAGTTGATGTTGACAAGAAGCAAATCATCGTAGGAGGGCCTTGATGTATCCTTCATCTACGACACAAAATGAAGCAAATGATTTCTGGAGGTGAAAATGATCTGATGACACAAGGTTAAGAATGGCGGTCATGAAAAGATGAAGGTTGGAGGTATTACAGTGGATGAGGCATTAACTGGATTGTGGTTTCTCAACTGAATGAATTCTCTTGAACACGTCGACAACATT
This sequence comes from Pinus taeda, assembly GCA_000404065.3. NCBI lineage: Eukaryota > Viridiplantae > Streptophyta > Pinopsida > Pinales > Pinaceae > Pinus > Pinus taeda. The sequence continues at coordinate 168,411 of APFE031544680.1, forward strand.
GAGATGGATTGGTAGTGTTAACCCCAAAAGATGGATGGTGTGGAAGACCAATGGTTAGATGACCGGTGAAGGAAATAACCCAACCCGACTCAATAATGGTGATGGAGTGAAAGTTTCATGTTCAAGAGCGACCTGATACCATAAATTTCTTCAAGTTTCTTCCCTTTTTCTCCAGTCATTACTGACCAGTACCTCTTTATTTTTGTCAATCTTGAGGAGGATAACATATGCTTGTTCTATATTTTTCCCTTCAGGCAAACCTATCACTATGTTTTAACGAGTCTAGCGATAGTGAAACTCGATCTTTTCTTAGAATGGACAAGTTTGTCACTATTGTTTTAACGAGTTTAACGACAAGGCTAACTCGGTCCTTTCCATGTTTAGAGAGTTTGAAAAGGGATGAAAATAACACTCTAGAAGTTCTTTTTCGTAGAATAATCCCTTAAGTCTGAAAAAGGATAAAATAATACTAAAGGGATGACTTTTCTGATCACTTTAACGAGCCGAAAAATACAAGCGCTTGATCATTTTTATGAGATAATCTCTTAGGTTCAAAAAAAATTAAAATATACAGGAGGGATGACATCTCCAATCACTTTAATGAGCTGGAAAGGCCAGTGCTCGACAATCTTTTCATATTTAATGAGTCTGAAAAGGGTTTAAAGGAGACTCGATTTTGAGGAATGAGTGGTGTCTAGGGTAGCAATTGGTTCCGGGTAAGCTTGGAACTTCTCAAAACATGGTCATTTCTAGGAAGAGGTTGGCTAATAAGACTACTCGTCACAGCTATTCCTCAAAAAGGGTAAACAACCAAGTGGAAGCGTATGATTGGCCAAAAGAATGAAGGTGATGGGAGGTACACAGCCAAGGCTCAAAAGGCTGTTAGTCATGGCAATCACAAAGGTTAATTACTCTGGGTGGGTTCATTTTTTTAACAAGCTTGAACCATGGGGGAACTATGCTCGGTGGTGGGTTTATTTTTTAATGAGCTTAAACCATGGGGGAACTATGCTCGGTTTTATTTTTCTTTAATGTAAGCTCTAAACTAAAAATCGAAAAAAAGAAAAAAAACTAAAGCTTGAAACAAAAACTAAAAGGCTAGAAAATGATTAGGCTGAAAAGCTAGAAAATGAAATTGAAAAAGTTTGCATGCCCCCAGCATGATGAAAAGGGAGTCTCCAGTAGCCATATGGAAACTTCTGAGGTTAGGTAGGATGGTTTCGTTTGCAGAATAGAAAAAACACTTCCTTAGCTTTGTCCGCAAAATAGACGAAGGTGAATGGTGTGTCAGACCAATCACATAACCTACAGGGAAACCATGTTAGGCAGGATGGTTTCGTCCGCATAATAGACAAAACACTTCCTTGGCTTTGTCTGTAGAATGGACAAAGGTGAATGGTGTGTTAGACCAATCACATAACCTATAGGGAAACTTCTCTTTTCAACTAGGTTCGTCCGCAGAATAGACAAGAGTGCATGCCCCCTAAGCTTCGTGACATTCACCATAATAGTCCTGGAAATCAGGTGCATGGAATGAAGGTTGGAGAGACACTTTCGGTGCAAAAGGACCATTTAGGGATGATTTTTGACTTGGAGCTATGCTTGAATCGAGAAATGAAAGCTGGTCAACAGTGACAATTTTGCCTTCATGTGGGAAACACATCACTCAGAAGAGTGTTGAAACAATAGCTTCCATGGTATAAACATAGTCACGTCCAAGGAGTAGATTGTAATTTAACGGTCCTGAGACTACCATCACGTTTAGATGAATGGTTTTCCCTCCCAAAGTGATTGGTAACTTAGGAAGGATCCCTAACGGTCAACTGGTTCCTTTGTTAAAGCCTAACAAATTTTGTGTAGTAGGTGTAAGCGATGGCGAACCAAGCGCTTTCCAAGCAGTTGAGGAAAGGATACTCATTGCTGCACCTTCATCTATGATAGTGCCAGACATGATCATTTTGTAAACTTGTACTATGATCTAGAAAGGTACATAAGAAGGAAGGCGAGATCTTGCTAGTTGATTCCAATCAAAGGTAGTGACTAGACTACTTGGAGGGGGTACCAAATAAATGAGAAAATTAACCCCTTGATTTACAAGAACTGGGGGATTTTCCTTCTGTTGTCAAGGAACGGGCAGATTGCTCCCATGTTCGTCGGACTCTGAAGTAACAAAAATAATTTGAATGGTATCGTTCTCACTCTCTTTGGGAAGGGTATGATCTTTTGAAGGTAGAAATTGGGTCGACGGCCACCTCGAGCTGTTGGCTTTGGTCGGGTATGGACTCATGAGATTCAGTTTTAGAGAGGTTGGTTTCGACCGATGGTTGATTTAAGTCAGTCAGTTTTTCAACTAGTAAATGACTTGGGGGAGTGTTTCTAGTAACCAGTTGGAAGTCGTTGTGGTGAAGTAGGACGGTTATCCAATACTCTTTTGGCTTCATCCAAAAAAGGACAACGGTGAAGGGTATGGTTTCCTTCACATAACCTGCATGGAACTTTGACCTATCCTTTCTATCCATGATCTTCACTATTACTAGTTGATGGTGTGCTGTCAACATGATCACCAGAGGTTGATGACAGTAGGTGGTGTGAACGGGGGGACCATTCTCCCAAGATTCAAGGAAAGCACGGACAATCTCGACGAGAATGGTCTCCTCTACAAATTATGCATGGAAATCTGGGTTTTGAAAGTCTAGTGTGCAGATTTTCACCAGATGATGCATGGTTTCCCCCTTGCTGAATTGGCTTCTTCTTCTTCTGCTTCCCTTTTGTCTTCTTCTCAGTCACCTGATTACTAGCATCGCTACTTTCACCAAGTGAAGAGGAAGAAGGGGAGGGAGAAAAAAATGAAGAAGAAGGCAAAGGGTCAACTTCAGTATCAACAGGATATTGATTTGATTGCGAAGGAATCACGATATTTTGAACCACAGAGGTTGAGAATAGCTATACTGGTAGGCCAATTGTAATTCTCGGGAGGGACAATGTGGCCATATACGGAGCACAATATTTCCCCAAGAAGAAAGAGGACTAGGATTCCTTGATTGGTGGATCCCGAATTTGTCTCCATATATCTCAAACTAAGATCGACTAAGGAACAAGGGATGTTATTCCGAATTCAATTAATTTTAAAGATGCTTTGACACAACTTTGCTTTTTTAGTTTTTAAGAGTCGAGAAAAAGCTAAAGATGACTCTAGTCCTCTTCGATTTTTAATGAGCCTGAAGTGATAAGTGCTCAGATGGACCTTTTCTTTTAAAGAGTCGAAAAGGAATGAAAGTGACTACTCTGGAAAATCTAGATAGAGGGATTACCAAACCAATCACAAAACTACAATATACACCTTGGTGATAAATTAAATAGAAATTACCAAGGACTTATGTACGATAGTCAATCTTCCTGAATGCTATGTTTAGTCCATTCCGATCGATAGGGCGGCAGACACGACTTCCTATGGATAAATGATATAAGCCTATTGTGGTCTCCCAATATATATGTGACGGTACGGGGAGCACAAGTCCGTGCTAGCGCTTGCCGTATCAAGGAGGAGGAATCACCCAACCTTCGATGAAAACGATAGTTACTAGTTTTTACAATGCCGAAACACGTCTCTAGCTTAGACCTCTAGATGTTTTGCGTTAAGTTCCAAAGCATTGTTAGGTTCATTTAGATTTATTTTAGAGTTGATCTTGTTTAAAGTTTGCCTTTCAATGGTTAACCGTGTGATGTTGATTTGAAATTCCTAAAATGAAATCTACAATGATAAACAATCGTTGTTTATTTTGAGCAATGAAAATCCTAGCTACTAGGGAAAGAAATTTACGATTCTTTCAAACAAAGAGCAAAGAGCACACATTAATGCACTTTCCTAAATCATTTTTCGCACACAAACTAAATGCAAATGCAAATGCATGTATTTGTTTTTTGTTCCCCTTAATGTGAAAAAATGCCAAAAAGGAAAACTAAATGTAGTAAAGATCTGAAATATTCTTTCAAAGTGACATTTTCGACAATATCTTTTTCAAAATAGATAGGAAGACTAAATGACACTTTTCAATTTCAAATAGAAAATTCTTTTGACACTTTGAATATCAACAAATCAAATCAAATACATGACAAAAAGTTCAATCGACTATCCAGGGAAGGAAGAATCCACAACACTTCTCTTTTTGACACAAAATGACAGTTACGACACTTTTCTTACCAAAGCGATGGTTCGATTTAAGCAACTTTTCGACAAAGGATTATAAATGATGCGCAAATACATAAAAAAATTTACTAATCCTAATCAATGGAGGCTGATCTATGTGATGCAAGTAGGCTTTAGTAATGAGGTATTGTTCATAAGCAACACAACAACTAAAAAAAAATTGAAAACAAGGACAAAACCCCCAAATTTCTAGAATGGAAATAGGTTCAGTTATTCATCACACCTGGGCTTTACAGAAACAGGGATGCATCACACTTTATAGACTCAGGAGGTGCGATGCATACTGGTTGATAGTGACAAACAGTGCGATGGGCCAGGGAGCGCAACTGAAAAGGGTTTTGGCTCAAATTTACAACAGATTTTAGTGAGTTAAGCTGAGCTATGATGGAAAGTAAAGAGCAAAGTATAGATGAATGATTTAAGAGGTTACTAGGCTACCAAAAGGGAATCTAGAATGCTTGTATGTCAAATGTTTAATTCATAAACTAAACCAGATATTGACTGAAGTAGCGTTCATCTACTATGCAATTGCAGAGCAAGAGTAGTTTGAAGGCTACCTGGCTAACTTCAGGCTCTGTCTATAGTTTATAAAATAAATAACAACAACTATTAAACATATATTCGATCCCCAGCGAAGTTGCCATTTTGTTTCTGGGAAAACTAGTGTCTTTTCAATCGACTAGCCCTCTAGGTTTGGCAACTACCCTAGAAACAATAGTTCAAAGTAATTCAACAATTTATTCTATGCACAATAGATAAGAGAAGGATGAGAGGACCAACTTGGAACTCCCGCTTAATCCTTTGCTTGATCTTTCTCCCCCTTGACAGAGCTTGCAACTTGTCTCCGTACTTATCCCGCTTGAAGAGTCCCTATAGAAAAACAATAGCAACAAACCATCAAAGCATCTTGATCTATTGTAACAGAAACACTACAGAATCAGATGTATAATGAACATACAATGGCATTCACAAATAATAACATTCACAAGTGCACAATTATATGGAAGAAAACTTGAAGAACTTTGGAGAATTACAACCTAGTTATCGGATCCAGCATTATCCTCCTATCATCAATCCCTCTTCACCTCATGAAATAGAAAGATCACACCAACAATACAATGCTCTTATCTCAAACACAAACTATCAGCACTTCCTTACAATCCATATTATTCCAGCCTCTAGATATCTTAGATGAGGGATCCATTTATAGACGTGTGCAAGGGTGTGAGTCATCTCTGGGGTTTTGATTAGTGTAATTCCACTTGTTGCATTTGGTTCCACTTGGAGATTTCTTGGATCTCTTACTCATCCCTGGGTGAATTCAGAGAGGCAAGTGTCATAAGAGAAGTTTCTAGAAGATTCCATGAGCATCCACTTAGCAAACTGTCTCGGAAGTTTGTCCATCCTCGCCCATCGCACCCTATAGAAGGCCTAATCAGTATGCATCACACCTGGCTAGTGTAAAAGTCAGTATGCATTGCACCCTGATAGTGGAGCGGTTAGTATGGTCCAGTTTAGGCCAATTCTGGATGGTTTCTCAGGTGGAACTTTTGGGGAATGATTTATTCAGATGACCATGTTCTTTTAGGGTATGAAGAAAATATTTTAGGGGTTGAAGAGCCCTAGTTTATTGACATATAAGATTGGGGTTGAAGTGCCCAAATATGTCTATAACAAGAATCCACTTCAAATGAGACAACAAACACCCAAAACCGAGACCAATTCCTCCTCCAAGTACCAAGTCAACTCTTCCTTTAGAACCATCTTCTAGCTGCAACTTCGATCACAACCTCTTCCATGCAACTTTATCCTGCAATTTTGGCGTTGTGGCTGTTGCAAAAACCATAATATAACTTCTTCAAGAGTACTTCCTTGAGCAAGACAGATCCTCCCAAGATCAATGAGGTCAAGTTAGAGTATTCTCTCTGTTATAACCCTATTTCCACTCCATTATAATGAGAGAAACCTAAGTTCAACTTACGTAAGTTGCTAGCTAGAATGCATCCCTTTTTCACCTCTACATTTACTTATGTGGGGGTTTTCCATGTTAAAAGGGCGAATTTACATAATTGAGCAATTTCTCATAATTATTTTGCTAAAATAGTATTGATGAGATAATAATTATTTCATGATTGACAACAATTAAGAAAAAGGTTTCTAGAGGCTTATTCCCCCAAGGAGATCAACTTGACCAACTTGTGTATGAGTTGGCCAGGGGTCTATTATTGGAGAAGTTTTCTACACACATAATGTGCTATTGTTCCATAACCTTATGGCCCTAACAATGTTATTAGATAGTAAAACAAATGACCAATTCAATTATAGATAAAAATCTCAATCTAAATGCCCAAGTCATCAATCATGCGTAGATCCCCTACACTAAGGGTTTGAGCTCACACCTGTAGCCCTTGCAGATTGATGATGGGTATTGGGTTCATTGCATAATGTCTTCGCTGCAACCAAGAGATATTGATTCCTATGAGAGATATATTACTTACACACATTCATCACCCAACAGGGACCACAAATAGCCTTTCACAAAATATTTTTAGCTCAAATAAACATTAACATGTATAATCAACCATAGGCATAGATTTATAGAAAAGAGAACATGAAATTCATTAATCATAAACAAAATGAAAGTACATAAAATGTATACCTTCAAATTTGGATCTCCTCTCCAAGATCCAACAAAGTCTGCCCACTATGAGTAGTATGACCTCAAGGATGTATGGACTAGAATTAGAGCGACAACATAACAATACTCTTTCCAAGGCTCTCTCAGCAATAACTCTCTCTTGACCCTCTAGGATAGTCCAATATTTATATAGGACCAGAGAATCTCCAAGGACGATGAATGTAGACGCTTGGGGTGAAGATAATTTAGGAAAATTCTCCAATAATAGAACCCTAGTGAACTCATACACAAGGGGGTAAAGTTGATCTCATTTGGAAAAGAAGGCTCTAGAAACCTTTTTCTCAATTTTGAGATTTTTCTCACTTGTTGTCAATTATGCAATAATTATTATCTCATAATTATAATATTTTGGTAAAATAATTATGAAAAGTTGCTTAATTATGTGAATTCAGTTATGCAACCAGATCTCAAAATAGGAGAAAAGATAGATGAACGACTTGAAAATCATCCTCTTCGAGAGGGAAACATCCTTTACATCACATAAATGAACAATTATTAGGTGATACAAATGAAAATTCCTCCTTTATATCTACAGGAGTCTAAGGGGTCATGATATAATTAGAGTCTACATAAAAATTATAATGTAAGGGCACAACAATAACAATAGTGGGATTTTATGGGGAACAACAATAACAATATGGGGGCTACATTAACAATAAAAATAAGGGGGAAACACTAACAATAATAATAAGGGGACTACACTAGTATTATATGGGCCTAACATGCCTCTTTCCTTCAAAAAATGTGGTGTCCTCAATGTTTGAGTAGTTATGGATGCTTCTATATAAAATTCTCATCCTCCCATGTGGAATCCTCAACAGTTAAGTTCTTCCACTTAATGGGATACTTTGAAAATGATAAATTTCGTAGCTGTTGGGTTCTTGTTTCCACGACTTCTTCAGGCTGCAATATGGTTTTCCCTTCTTCGTTAAGTTCTAGCAATATTGTTTGAGCTGGGAGCCTATCGCTTGTAACCTTCATTAAGTGTGAAACATGGAAAACTGGGTGTACTTGAGAAGATGTAGACAACTCAAATTTGTATGCCATAGTACCAATATTTTGCAACACCTTGTAAGGACCATAATATTTAGGTGATAATTTATTGTCCTTCTTAGTTTGCTTGAGGGACATTTGTTTGTATGGTTGTAGCCATACAAATACCTAGTCACCTATGTCAAAACTTCTTTCAATGTGATGTTGGTCTACTTGTTGTTTAATTTGATTCTGTGCCAGAGTGAGGTTATCTTTTAAGAGTTGGAGAACTTGTTTTTGATGCTCAATTTGATATTCCACTCCTTGAACCTTGGAATTTTCTCTTAAAGGTGATGTGATGGATGGTGGATGATATCCATAAAATGCCATAAATGGGGTCATTTTTGTTGCAGTTTGGAAGGAATTTTTATACCACCATTTAGCTAGAGGTAACCACTTGACCCATTGTGTTTGTTTATCAGATACAAAACAACAGAGATATCCTTCCAAACATTTGTTCACTATCTCAATTTTCCCATCATATTAAGGATGAAAAGATGAGCTATGAGTTAATTGAGTACCAAGACAAGAAAATATTTCCGTCCAAAAATTTCCAGTGAAAATGGGATCTTTGTTACTTACAATAATCTTTGGGTTTCTATAAATTCAGTAGCAACTGTACTGGATTTAAATAAATGAGATAATGCATAAAAGTGTGCATACTTGGTAAGTCTATCAACTACCACCATGATGACACTCTTTCCTTTGGAATTGGGTAAACTTGTGATGAAATCCATTGAGACCTCCTCCCAGCATTGACTTGGAATGGCTAAAAGTTGTAATAGACCTGAGGTCTTAATTGTCTCAACTTTATTTTGTTGGCAAACTAAACATTCCACCAAAAACTTTTGAATATCGATTTAAGTCCATCCCAAAAAAATTCCTTCTTGACCTTGTCGTAAGTTTTTAAAAATATTGAGTGCCCTCCTAAGGGGGAGGTGTGAAATTCCAAAAGAATATTTTATCTGAGTTGAGAATTCTTAAATATATATAAGAGACCTTTATACCACAATGAATCATTTTTCCAAATAAAGGTATTAGATTTATTTGGATCTTGCTGAAACTTTTGAAAAAGTGTCCACACCTCTTCATAATTCTTCCATTCATTCCTTGCTTCAGTTATCCAATCAGGTTGGATAATAGAAATTGTACAGAGAAATGCATCCACATCCTCATCCTTTCTTGAGCGTGCATCTACAACAACATTTTACTTCCATTTTTTATAGATGATTTCAAAGTTATAACCCAACATCTTTGTGACCCATTTTTGCTGATCTTATGAAGATAATATTTGTTCCAAAAAGTATTTAAGACTATCATGATCTGTTTTTAACTTGAAGTGTCTTCCCATTAGGTAAGGTTTCCATTGCTTTAGTTCATGTAGTATTTCCAACATTTAATTCTCATAAATAGGTTTGTGTAAATACTTTCTGTTGATCGGGCGACTTTAAAAACAAATGGGTCTTCCTTCTTGCATTAAAACAACACCAATTCCATTTCCTAAGTGTTGGCGGGAAAAGTTCCCTAAGGTAAGGGTTGACAACCTCTACAGAGTAGAAGAAGAAAACCAATAAAGGTTTTTGTGAAGTCTGGTGTAGCTAAGACCAGTGCTTGGCGCAATTCCTCTATAATATGTTAAAAGGCCTTAGTTGCTTTTGGAGTAAAAAAAAATGCATCATTCTTCAGTAATATTGTTAGAGATGCTACTATTCTCCCATAATTCTTAACAAACTTGTGATAATATCCTATTCACCCAAGAAATCCTCGAATATGCTTTATGGTTATGGGGATTTTTCATTCCTTAATGGATTTAGTTTTGGTAGGTTCTACCTTAACACCCTCATGAGATACAATATGACCCAAATTTTCCACCTCCTGTACTCCAAAGAAACATTTGGAGGTTTTTCAATATAATTATTTCCCCTCCAATAGTTTGAGCACCATGTCAACATGTTGAACATGATCCTTCAAAGACTTGTTGTAAATTAGTATATCATTAAAAAATACTAACACAATTTTTATAAGGGTTTGAAAATGGAATTCATGAAACCTTGAAACGTGGAAGGTGCAATAGTAAGGCCAAAAAGCATGACCACAAATTCATAATGACCTTCATGAGTTCTGAATTTTGCTTTCAGAATGTTTCCAATCTTCATTATAATTTTATTATATCTTGAATGAAGATCTAGCTTGGTGAAGCAAACTATTCCATGTAATTCATCTAACAATTCATCAATGAAAAGAATGGGAAATTTATCTTTAATATTGAGATTGTTGAGATCCCTATAACCCAGACACATATGCCATGATCCATCCAAATACTACTAGAGAAGAGAAAGAAATTAGGCTAGTTTTAATTATACCAGTCTCTAGCATTTCTACAATCATATGTTCAATTTCACTCTTCTGGGCATAAGGATATCTGTAAGGCCTGATGTTTGGAGGAATTCTTCTTGGAATCAAGTGAATTTCTTGATCATGATCACGAATAGGTGGGAGGCCTTTGGGAGTCTCAAATACCTTGGAATGATTGTCCAAGATTCTTTGGATATTTGGAGAAATGGATGATTTCGATGTTTGAACATCTAGTGAGCATAATTGTGCAATTATGCCTTGTTGTTCTTTCTTAAAAATATTTTTCATGCCATTAGAGATGATTATCTTCCCTGGTTTCCTTGCAATGCCCCTTAATTGGTTTCCTTTTCTTCCTAGGAAAATTTTAAGAAACGTTCTTGAAAATTAAAAGCTATCATCCCTAAAGTTTGTAACCATTGGAATCCTGATACAACATCAACACCACCCATTGGAATGGAAAGCATTGGAATATTCAATACATATTCCCCCATGGTTATATTGATATTATGACACTTCTCTGAGCAATTTATACTTCCTGCATTTGCAGCCATCACATAACACTCTGGTGCTGAATATAGAAAGCAATTTAATTCCTTAGCTATCTTACAATGATTAAAATTATGGTTACTACCAGAGTTGATCAACATTATTACCCTTTTTCATTGATATATCCTTTTATCTTGAGAGTTTGAGGAGTGGTGATTGCTACCAATGCATTACAAGATATGGTCAGAGTAATTTCTTCTTTCTCTAGGGTTATTTCCTAGTGTAGATCCTCTTCTTTTGATGTTTCTTGTTCCTTCTCTTCCTCCTCTTCATAATATATGTAAAATAATTTCTTCTCAACAAACTTATGACCTTTAGTGTATTTTCTATCACAACTTTAACAAGTCCATTTTTCTCTTTTTTCCTTGATTTGTTGTGGTGTCAACCTCATATGTTGTAGTAGGCTAGGAGTAGCAATACTTCCATCTTTATAGTTGTGAATGGTATACTTCCTTGTTGCCATATTTTTACTTTCAACTTTTCTTGCCATCTTGAATACCTTCTCCAATGAATTATGTTCCGGAAGGCAAATCTCATGTTGGATGTTATCCTTCAAAGTCCCTATGAAGACGCCAACCCTATGCTCCTCTGGAAAATCATTTACCTTGATATTCAATCTTTTGAAGTCCTCAATGTGCTCTGACATTGAACCATTTTGTTTGAGATTTATCAATTGAATAAAGAAGGAATTGGTCTTTGTATCCTCATAATGTGCTACCAATTATTCTATAAAAACCGTCCAAGTGACAATTGATTTACTAGAACCAAGCCATTGATACCACTAAAACTGATTTTGTTATAAATATAAAAGTACAGTACATACATTTTGTGTGTGCGGCAAACCATGTAAATAAAATAATTGCTCCATCTGTAGTATCCATGTTACTGAATCCTTGCCATCAAACTTCCTCATGTTGATCTTTGGAGTGTGGTGGGTCTTAAACCCATCATTGAAGTCGCTAAAATCATAATTCATATTCCTTTTCTCCTCATCATGATTTTCATGGATTACCTTGTCACCACTCGGAAGCCTTTCTTGCAACAACTTTGTCAACCCTTCCAATTTGACATTCATGACGTCCATGTCTACTTTAAAAACTTCCATATTTACTTTTAAACCGTCTTTCAAACCTTTCATGTTGGATTTTATTTTTTTTGTAAACCATGCATCTTAGTATCTAGTTCATTTTTTGTTACTCTTTGTGAGAGCGAAATTTTTTGCGCTTGGTATTTAATTTTTATATATCATGTTTCATTTCTTCCTCTTCTTCATGTGTCATAGTAGAGATTTCTGGTTTCTTACTAGGTCTGTCCATTTTTTTGTTTCATGGCATTTTGGAATCAAATAATGATATCTATGCTTCACTATTCCCTTTGTATCACTTCAAACTGATTTTTCAACAAAAGTTATGCAAAATTTAAAAAAATACACACCTTTTTCTTTCTTTCTAGGAGCTCAATATTGAAACTATTGTATCTCTATAATTTTAGATCTCCAAGGTCTGAAATTTTGTCTTCTGGCAGCTTTTTGAGTCTTATTTCCAACCTGACAAGTCAAACCAATATTGGATTCTTAAAGAAAGAGTTATTCCCAATCTCCCACGATGACCTGATTATATACTAGTTCAGTAGAGCGAACTTGTATGGAATGCCACATGTCACTTTTTCGACCATCGACTCTAAAAATGATACATGAAAAACTAAAGTCCATGTAATTTCATTCATTTTTTTATGAAATTCAAATCTGATGTTCAGAGAGAAAGTTATGATGATTTTCCCTAGGTCAACTTTTTGAGATTGAATTTTGGAGCCTACGAAAACCCTAAATTCTTTAGACCATATCTCAAAAAATGTAGTGAACCAAAATATGAAATTTCTAGAATAATTTCATCAAGATTTCGACTCCATGTGTTCAAAATTTTAGCTTATGAGGGCTCATAGAAAAAACATTTATAGTGAAAATTCCAAGATGGTCTGTTTGAAGCAGTGAAACCCTAGAATCTAATGCTCTGATACCAAATGTTATCCAACCACAAATTCTGCTGAGCAGCCTACTAGGGAAATAAATACATAGTGGATGAGTTTAGCCAAGCACTGTATCCCTTACATTTCATCTGTGTAGGGATTAGTTTACACAAGTATATCACTTAACTATATGTGATGTGTCTCTCTTAAACTTAAACACACCAGTTGATTTAGAGGGGTTACATGTAATAATTATATGGTGCAATGAACTATTAAGGCAATTTCCAAAAGAAACAAATTGTAAGAAATATTTTTTTAACTTAGATGATTTGCGATCTATGAGGGCAAATCAATCATATTAACCATATTTGATGGTCAAGATGAATTTTGCCAATATCTTTTTTGCTCATTGCTGCCATTAATGGTGCTTTACTAGACACTTTTTGAGGTACTAAAAATATCACTATTGAGAATTATAGCTCGGACATGAACTTCTGCACAGGTTCAGTGTGAACATAAGAAGTAGTTTGAGATAATTTTGAAAAATAATTCTATTTTTGGAAAAATAATTCTATTTTGAAATTCACTTTAGTAAAAGAAGTGAAATTCTTATGTTTAGCAGTTGAACCTAAGATGGTATCTCATGCATAACTTAGACTAGGAGGAATCTTAAAATAGATTCTTTGCTAAAAGTATATAGATAGGGAAAGGTAGAGGCTTTCAACGCACTTGGGCAGTTGAGTAGGTTAAGCAACATAGAGGGTGAGAGAGTAGGTAACTAGGAAAGAGATGTTTCCAACAACACTCAGTCCCATATAATCGCATGGATAGCACAATATGGATGTGTACAGTCATACAGATAGTATTGTTTGGATCCATACAATTATATATATAATACAATCCATACATGTGTCTATACAATTTGTATGGGCAGGCCAAACATCTATATAGAAATCATTTTTCTCAATCCAATGTGTGTTTGGTATCCATACGTGTGTCTGTACAATTCGTACCGACAGGACACATTTGGTCAAAGTTTGATCAAATTTGTAACTTAATATGACCAAAGGAACAAATGAAAACCAACAATTATAACCAAATAAAAAATAGAGGGCAAAATAAAGGACCCTTTAAAATGAAATGAATAATGAGTATAAGAGCAACATGAAATGAGATAAGCATAGATGTACAAGAGTGTTTCCCTGAGAAGAAAAGCCCTAGAGAGTGAAGAAGGGGTAGTGAAATAAGCATTGCCTGAAACTAAGAAGCCACTACCACTAGAGGAGGTAGATCGTCCTTCTCATCATCCAACTTAATGGTATGGACATCAACACCACGTGTCTGCCGAATAATTTCCTCTAGAAGGATGTCTGGACTAATAGGATTGTGGTGAGTAATCCTGGCTGACATCAAACTGCTCTTGATTACTAGTTGAATTGGAGGCGAAAGAAGAAGTAGAACCACTCCTCACATACAGGGTTGAAGAACTCCTACTAGATGGGGATAAATTGGTAATTCTTCTCTAATTAGGCATTCAGTAGTGGTGATGCTTCTGAGCAGCTTTGTTTCTCATAAGTTCCCTCAATGTGGCACAGTATGGAGCCTTGGTGGTGCATGCCAAGGAGAAATTCTAGATGGTTCTTGCACTGTCCCGCAAAGTGTCATGAATAATTTCAATCCCCCATTGTCCTGGATCTGATGAAAAGAGGAGTTGCAGTGGGTAGTTGCTATAGAATTACTTTGAAATAGGCACAATTTGAGAGAAAATGTATCTCTAATTTGCAAGGCAAGGCATTGTTGATTGAAGTGTTTAAAGAACGTTGATAAAATTCTACCCAAGTCCCTGTAAATGCAATAAAATATCCCTCTTATCTCATTTAGACAGGATATTTAAACATAAATTGCTCCTTAGTCTCTACCTCAGACCTCAACCCTCAACTAATGTGAGAAAATTTGAAGTTGCTGAGAGGAAAGGGAAGCCCAACAAATGGAACTGAAGATAGTATGGCCAAAAAAGGGAGAGAACTGTGCCTTCTGTTGTTCAGTTATTGTCCCATATTTTTGACAGATAAGTGATTAAATATGTATAAAGGAGAGAACTACAACTATTTATATTCACTTATTGTTCCATATTCCCAACTCATTCCTTCTCTAGCAAGACATTTATTCATCTCATGATTACCCTGATAATCGTGACTGTGATACTACATTAGTGCCACCATACCTAAGCCTTCTTGCTGTTGTCTGTTATAAGTTATGATCTGGTTTCAGTTGATGGGTCTCCCATCTCATGTGTTGCTGAAATTTACTTTGCAATCATTGTCTAGTCCTTTTCTATAATATCCAGCCGAATTGATAGGATATCAACTTTGTCCTCCACGCCAAATTTACCTCTACTGCCCATATCTCCCATTGGGCATCAATACCCAAGCTAGTAAGTGACATTTTCAAACTAGTGACTAGATAAGAATTTGCATGAAGTTTTCATGACCAATCCATGTTGAGGGTAATCTGCATCTAGGTACATGCAACTAGATCAGTAGTCACTTGGAAAGTCCAGTTTAAAGTTTAAACACTGTGATTCATAACTTGGAATGTAAACAAATTGTCTCATCTATATCAAGCCGCAGTCGAGATAGCTATTATTTGTGTTTACATGGACTTTGTCATTTGATTCCAATGAGCTGTAGGATCTCCTGGTATTTTCCTTGTGCAAGTTTTAGATAACATAGTTGTTGGGCACAAATAAAATGGAATAGAATGTGCACAAAACACAGGAATACCAAGAACAACCACTTTGTCCTCCATGCCAACTTTACCTCTACTACCCACATATCCCATTGGGCATTAATGGAAAAGCTAGTAGGTGGCATTTTCCATCTAGTGTTAGGATATAAATTTGCATGAAGTCCACATGACCAATCCATGTTGAGGTTAGCCTGCATCTAGGTACATGGAACCAGATCAGTAGTCACTTGGAAAGTCCAATTTAAATTTTAAACATTGGGATTCATAACTTGGAATGTAAACACATTGTCTCATCTATATCAAATTGCAATCAAGATAGTTATTATTTGTGTTTACATGGACTTCGTCATTTGATTCCAATGAACTGTAGGATCCCCTAGTATTTTCCTTTTGCATGGATCGCACAATACATATTTGTACAGTCATACAAACAATATTATTGGATCCATACAATTATATAGGGAGTCCACAAATATGTCCATACAATTTGTATCGGTAGGCCAAGCATCTATATAGTAGTCGTTTTTCTCAATCCAATGTGTGTTTGGTACCCATACACGTGTTTGTAGAATTCGTATGGGTAGGACATATCTGGTCAAAGTTTGATCAAATTTGTAACTTAATATGACCTAAGGAACAAGTGACAACCAACAATTGTAGCCAAACAAAAGATAGGAGGGAAAAAGAAAAGCCCCTTTAATATAAAATGAATAATGAGTACAAGAGCAACATGAAATCAGATAAGCATAGATGTACAAGAGTGTTTCCCTGAGAAGAAAAACCCTAAAAAGTGAAGAAGGGGTAGTAAAAGAAGTGTTGCCTGAACTAAGGTGCCACTACCACTAGAGGAGGTAGACAATACTTCTCATCATCCTACTTAATGGTATGGGAAAAAACATCACATTTCTATCAAATAATTTCCTCTAGGAAGATGCCTGGACTAATAGGGTTGTGGTGAGTAATCCTGGGTGACATCAAACTACTCTTGATTACTGGTTGAAGTGGAGGTGGAAGAAGAAGTAGAACCACTCCTCACATACATGGTTGAAGTGGAGGTGAAGAAAAAGTAGAACCACTCCTCACATATAGGGTTGAAGAACTCCTACTAGATGGGGAGAAACTGGTAATGGTTCTTTGAGTAGGCATTCTTCAGTGGTGATGCTTCTGAGAAGGTTTGTTTCTCATAGGTGCTCTCAACGTGGCACAATCTAGAGCTTTGGTGGTGCGGGCTAGGTAGAAATGATGTATGGTTCTTACATTTTCCAACCAAGTCTCATGAAGAATTTCAATCCGTCGTTGCCTTGGATTTGATGAAAAGAGGAGGCGTTGTGGGTAGATACTCTAGAATTGCTCTGAAATAGGGAAAATCTGAGAGAAAATGTATCTCTTATTTGCAAGGGAAGGAATTACTGATTGAAGTGTTTGAAGAATGTTAATAAAATTCTTTCCAAGTCCCTGTATATGCAATAAAACCTCCCTCTTATCTCATTTAGATAGGATATTTAAACATAAAGTGCTCCTTAGTCTCTACCTCAGGAAAAGAACAAAGTCTGCAAATAATTTATGATAGAGGAAGATGGTGATCTATCTCAATCCTTAATTGATGTTAGCATGTCTGAAGCTGTTGAGAGGAAAGGGAAGCCCAACAAATGTAACTAGAGATAGTATGGCCAAACAAAGGAGATAGCTGTGCATTCTGTTGTTTAGTTCTTGTCCCATATTTCTGATAGACAAGTGATTAAATATGTATAAAGGAGATAACTACCACTGTTTATATTCACTTCTTGTTCCATATTCCCAATTCATTCCTGCTCGAGCAAGACATTTATTATATCTTATGATTATCCTGATAATCATGATTGTGATACTACATTGGTGCCACCATACCCAAGCCTTCATGTTGTTGTCTGTTATATGTTATGATCTGGTTTCAATTGATGGGGATCCCATCTCATGGGTTGCTAAAACTGACTTTGGATTCGTTGTCCAGTCCTTTTCTATAAGATCCATCAGAATTGACAAGATATCCACTTTTTCCTCCATGCCAACTTTACCTCTATTTTCCACATGTCCCACTGGGCATCAATTCCCAAGCTAGTCGGTGGAATTTTCCAGCTAGTGCATGGATATGAATGAAATATGATATTTGTGATCTACCTTGCGGCTCTGTTTGAGTCTTTTGTTTTTTTCATTTGATAAAACTTTGGATGGATTCTTTTGCTTTTCCCTTGTTGCCCTCTCTCTTTTCCATAGCATTGAAAGCTTTGGAGAAGCTTCTAGATTGTGAATGTTGCGGCCCATAAAGCAAAATGAGAATGATACTTGTTGATGACACTGAAGATAAACATAATAAGTAGAAATTTCTAGACAAGAACAAGTGTTTGAGATTTAGGCCACTGCCTACACAATTATGTAATTTGTATTTATGACATGAACAATTATCAACACTTCAGACCCAATCATTGAGTTTGCAAATCAACTTTGGGTGGTAGGCATCATAATATTCCTAACCAACAAATGATCTCAAAATCTTGTTTACAGTAGATGTACTCTGATTTTTATATGACAACCAAAAAGGAACATGAAATTTTGTTCATGAAAGGTCCAGTGTGATGTGTCAGTTGTGTTATGACTAGACATGGTTAAATGCATTGTGCCATTATGACTATAGGTTGTGTCTACATATATATCTTATTTTAACAACTACTTTCAAATATGGTTGGTAGAAGCATCTTGTCTTTTTACATACATGCAACCATGTATAAAATTCTGATTTGAATGAAACATTGAACTAATTGACTCTGGGGCTACTGCACACACATTTTATTATGCTGGACAACTTTACAAGAAATAATGTGGTTCAAAGCCTACACACTAGATTACTCTTGCAAACTTAGTTTTGACTATCATGAGGATTATACAAATAGTCAAAACTTGTAAAATAATGCCTCCTTTACCTATATCAAATGACGTTGCAAATTACTGCCCTTTGTTATCTTCATGACCCTATCTTTTTTCCTTTTTTATAATATTGTTGTGTTGTTGGTGTTATCAAAGTTCAAGAACATTAGTTTTCCAAAACTAAGTTGATTAATGATCAAAGGAACTAGTGACAACCAACAATTGTAGCCAAACATAAGATAGGAGGGAAAAAGAAATTCCCCTTTAAAATGAAATGAACAATGATTACAAGAGAAACATGAAATGAGATAAACATAGATGTACAAAAATGTTGTCCCGAGAAGGAAAACCATAGAAAGTGAAGAAGGGTTAGTAAAAGAAGCGTTTCCTAAACTAAGGTGCCACTACCACTAGAGGAGGTAGGCAATCTTTCTCATAATCTAACTTAATGGGATGGACATCACCACCATGTGTCTATTGAATAATTTCCTCTAGAAATATGCCTAGACTAATAAGGTTGTGGTGAGTAATCTTGGCTGACATCAAATTGATCTTGATTACTTGTTGAAGTGAGGGCAGAAGAAGAAGTAGAACCACTCCTCCCATACAGTGTTGAAGAAGTCCTACTAGATGAGGATAAATTGGTAATGATTCTCTGAGTAGGTGTTCTGCAGTGGTGATGCTTCTGAGAAGCTTTGTTTCTCATAGGTTCCCTCAACATGGCACAGTCTGGAGCCTTGGTGGTGTGGGCCAGGGAACAATGTTGGATGGTTCTTACATTGTCAAACAAAGTGTCATGAAGAATTTCAATCCCCCATTTTCCTGGATCTGATGAAAAGAGGAGGCACACATGGTTACAAAATGATAATAGTGACCTAATTATCTGCAGTAAATTAAAAACTATTTCCCGAGCATGCCCAACTTTCTCGGTCTCATCCTTAGCTCTTTGACACAGATCTTCTTTGGTCTCCAATCTCACAGATTCCAAATATATTATTTCTCTAATAAGGTTATGGGAGATAAATTTAGCAGATCAAGAAATAGCGTGCTTCCTGATTGTTCAAAAATAACCTATAAAGGAACTAGAATAAGAAAGACGAACCTAGAAAGACCAAACCTAGTTAAATTTTCGAACATCATGGTGTCTGCCCACATACTATAGTTTTAAAGGGGAAATCAAAACAATGCCAAACACAGAAAGAATATTAATAAAAAAAATTGGAAGATAAGGTGGGAAAGTTTTAAAGGGGAAATTGCAGGGAAAGGAGTAAATCATTTCATAGCACTATTTCAAGACCCTTCATAAAGTAACAAAGAATAAATCCTAAAGGTCATAACCCTATTATCCTAGATTTATTTATAAATTGAAAAATGAAGACTTGAATGCTGAGGTAAGTAAAGAGAAGCTTAAAGCAGTCCTACAGTCATTTAAGGAAGCAAAGAGTCCACGTCCAGATGGATGTAATGTATAATTTTACTTGGGGTTTTATGATTTTTTGGAAGATGAATAGCTGAGGGTTATTGAAGAGTGAAGAACATCAGGTAAGATAATGGGGGATCCAAATACTACTTTTATAGCCTAAATCCCAAGAAAAATAACCTTGGAACTTATGATGATTATAGGCCCATTTCATTGTGCAACTCTGTGTACAATATATTTAAAAGATTCTAGCTAACAAACTAAAAGGGGTCTTTTTAGAATTTATATCAAAATAACAGTTTGAACTTTTGCATAATTGAAAAATTCATGATACATTAGGAACAAACTGAGAAGGATTTCATTTAGTAAATGTTAAAAAGATCCCAGAAATGGTGATGAAATTGGACCTAGAAAAGACTTACAATAAAGTCAATCAGTTGTATCTGAGAAAATTGATTATTCAAATAGAAATGAAAGTCCAAGTATTGGACTAGGGGACTCTGTGATAAGCCACTTTTGTAGTGTTGATAAATGGCCACCTTCAAGATTCTTCTATGCAACAATGGGGCTAAGGCAAGGGTGTCCCATGTTTCATTTTCTTTTTTTACTCGTCGCTATAGGTTTAAGCAGGATGATAAAATCCTGTAAGAGAGAGGGTTATCTTATAGGTATATGGGAACCAAATAATTTTAACCCTCTTATAGTTATTACTTGTAGATGAGATCATACTATTCTGTACAAGACTAGTAAAAGAAGAAATAAAATTTAAGGAAATTATGGGGATGTCTAGTAAATCGACAGTGATGGAGGTGAATGTCTATTGTTTTGTTTAATGGACTTGAAGATGATATAGAAAGAGAGTCTCAACATATTTTATCTTTCCCATCAATCCCCTTTCACCAGAGTCTAATATACTTAGGTTTCTATTTAAAACCTAATCATTGCAAGTTAAGATACTTGCTTTGACTCTATGAGAAAATTGAAGGAAAAGTGACAAACTGGTGCTGTAGTTGACAAAGGTTGAGATTGGTGAAACCAATAAAGGAAGGAATCAAAGCCTATTGGTTATCCTTAGCTAATAAAGAAATGTTGGAAAATATTAGAAAGAAGTGTTTAAGTTTTTGTGAACAGGGAAGAGAGAGAAATAAGGTATTCCTCTATCGAAGAAGGGAAAAATAATAATTAACATTGCCAAAAGAAGCTGGAGCTTTGGGCAGTAAAAATATTCATCTGTTTGGGGAGGATCTAGTTGCAAAAAATATGCGGATATTGATGCATAATGAAGGATTGTGGGGAAGGTGATGATAGAAAAATATATAGTTTCTGGAACTTTGAAGCAATAGATCAGAAAGGAAGAAAAAGACCATGGAGGGGCTTCTGTTGTTCAAAAAGCAATGAATGATTTTCTATTGGTGGGAAAGTGGTCGGTATGAAAAATAGGATGAGGTAACAAAGTGAAAATAAGGGAGGACCCCTAATCATGGGGGCCTCAAAGCTAGTTATAGACTGGGCAAAGGGTATCAACAAGCTGGAGATCATACTGCTTTCTCCAATCATGGAAAAAAATGAGGTAAGGAACAAGTTTTAAGAGGTCTTCTTTCAGCATGAATATAGAGAGCTTAATGAGAAAGCTGATAAGCTTTCAACATAAGCCCTAACTCTACAAGAATGCCTATGTGTGTTATCTCAAATTGATAAAAGGGGTCCTCTTCTTGAAGAGGCCAAATCTATATATTTAGATGACACTGATTGAAAGAAAGTTTTTTTGTTATTTTTTTTTTTAAAGAAAAAATTGGATTTTTGTTGTGATATTTTGTAAACTGGAAAATAAAGCTTAAACCTTTGAAGTGGACTATATTTTCAGACCTGAATGGACTTTAAAGGGTGTTATAGGCACTTTATGCCTGAAAGAAGGCCAAGGTCTAACTAGAAGACTATCATAACATACTCTCTTTAGATAGGTTTCAAATTTTTGTTTGAAAAAGTAGTAGAGTGATCAAATCCTCTGCGGTGCCAAGGCACAATGGCATGTATCTTTTTATTTCTCCTTGAAATATCAAATATACAGTTTTTTTCATTGATAAAAAAATCATAATGTCATTCAAGAGTATTCTTACAATCGTATTCTTACAAAAAGAAGTTGTTCTTTAAAGAAACTATAAAAAGATGCTTAAATTCCCAACACGTGCAAGTAAAATATTTGTCCATTGGACACTAGAAACAATAAACTTTCCCATTACATAATGGCAAACAAATTACCAGCTAGTTCATACATGTTAGAAAAGAAAGTACTCAATAAATAGTGTAGTAATGTCTATCAAGATTTAACAGATATTATGCCCTTCACATTCTAGAAACAATTGAAAACTGGCCCTTAAAGAAGAAAATGAAAAAAAAGCCCAAAACTTGTAAAAGACTAATCATTCATTGAGGGAAACTAAAAATCTATATAGAAAGAAAGAACAAAAGGATAATAGTGACATGGTCCCTGACATATGCCATTATATCTGCAATAAATTAAAAAATATTTCCTGAGCATGCCCAACTTTCTCGATCTCATCCTTAGCTCTCTGACACAAATCCTCTTTGGTCTCCAATCTTACAGATTCCAAATATCTTATTGCTCTAATACAGTTTTGGGAGATAAAGTTAGAAAATAAAGAAACAATGTGATGCATGATTGTGAAAAAATAACCTATAAAGGAACTAGAATAAGAGAGACGAACCTAGAAAGACTGAACCTAGTTACATTTTCCAACATCATGGTGTTTGCCCACATACTGTAGTTTTCTATACTTGGAATTTTTTCTATCAAAGCATTTGACACACCATGGATAAGGGATGATGCCATTTGCACACAAATTTCACAAGTTCAATCCTTTCAGTTGAACTCAACACCAATTTAACTCTGCTTTGTTACCAAATGCTAGTTTTCTACATAGACATAACTGATAAAAGCATAGCAAACTATAATAAAAATCAATCAATCAAAAGAATACATAACACAATAATGTTGGGTATCATATACCCTATAAGTGCCTCACTTAACTTAACCTGACTTCTATTGATAAAAACTATTTCTTGAGCATGCCCAACTTTCTCGGTCTCATCCTTAGCTCTCTGACACAGGTCTTCTTTGGTATCCATTCTCACAAATTCCTAATATATTATTTCTCTAATATAGTTTTGGGAGATAAAGTGTAAATAAACGTTATTGCACAACTCTCACACATACCATGCACTAAAATTTCACAAAAAGCACTTAAAGGAAAATCAATGCTCAACACTTTTCAACCAAACTATATATCTAATATGGCCTTTGTAAGTCTAAACTAAACATAACGCACACTTAAACGATGAACATAGATAATAGTATGAAGTTAAAAAAAAAACTCACAGAATATGTAAGGTCATGCCCATTTAGTCTCTTCGCTAATCCAAAGTGTCCCTGCAGATTCCTTATACTAACTTAAACTGTTGATATTCTTCTTTCACATAATTAAATTCACAACTCTATTTCCAATGTGGGTATTTATTAAAAAAATATAAATTTGTGACAAGATAAAAATGTTCAACACTTACCAAGACGGATATCCTATTCCCTCGTCAAGAAAATATTGGAGCATTGAAAATAACATTATATTTGATTCATGTTAATAGTTTTCAAGCCACATGATTAAACTAGTACTTTCCTTCTTACGAAACAGTAGCAAATACTTAGATGAAAATCCGTGCAAAAATTAACCTTCAGATCTCGATGAAGGATATGGTTTGAATGCAAGTTGTCCATGACCATCAAATTTTGTACAAACCATTTGCAAAGTTTCTAAAAAATGTATCTAGTAAAGTTTTAAATGATCATAGACATTAGAAATATAAATGGTATGCATTTGATAGAATATTTCAAAAAAAGGTTAAATAACCTAAGCATTTGCAAAGCTTCTCTAACAAGTTAGGAAAAAAAATCCAACACTGTCATCTTCCTGAAAATACACTCCATTAGTCCTTTTTATTGCTTTAGCCCTGCATTAATCATAGTAATTTAGTAAGACATTTAAACAAAAGATAATGTAATCAATACAAGAAGCAACCTCATTTTACTGACAAGAGAAACTTACATGTCCCCTCCTTCACAGTAACCTAAAACAATGCACACATAACATCCCTGCCAATAAAAAATTCAAGACACTTAATAAACTTCACATGACGGTCGAAAAATGTACTAGATTTCTATACAAATAAAGATAAGGCACACGGTTCTGCAATAACAAATTTCAGGAGGATTGGTGCCATAAGATATGTTCATTTGTAAGTCACAACATAGAGATTTTTAACCATACAGATAATTTATCTTGCACAATTAAGGAATCCATTATTACTAAATGAGAGGGCATATCTCTCAATTCAAAGACACCATATTTTTTTGAAAGATACTACTTTTTCTGGCATATAGTTTATGGTATTAAAACAATAAAAAGAAAAAGAATGCATGTTCAATAGGATGAATTCTTTCAAAATACCATTTCATTCTTGTTAATGGTAGACCAACCATGTAGCATAAACCTAGACTAAACTACATCAATTGAAAACAAATTCCAATTAAGAAACATCAATTATATCTTCCGGAAAGTACAATGGAATCAGATGGAAAATGATATTAAGATCTAATATGGTAGCTTCAAATATATTTTATTGCAAAAGGAGAACAATAACAAACCTTCTCTACCCATGACTCCTTGTATTCCATAATGTAGGGATGATGTACTTCCGAGATAAGGGCCATCTAGAAAACTAGCCATGCAGAACACAAATCATAAACATTTTAATGGAGATTTTAGTGGAAATTTTGAATAAATCAAAAACATTGGAAAACATGATGGGATTCCAAAGGCATGTTTATTCTATCACACTCAAAATGAAATTTCAAATTCCAGATTGTTGAGGTCAAATTTGTACTTAAAAGAAAAGGTTTGGATATTAAATAAGCAACTAAATATGTTTGAAATCTTCATAATAGACTATACATGAAATGATAACGGGCTTCACCCTCAACTTTCAAAAAAATGGTATGTGCAGGCATGGTGTTGATGGAAGATGTAGATTGCAAGTTTAACTCCTACCTTTGTAATATTCTCCAAGTTGAAAACAACATTGAGACTAAAGTTGTTAGCAGACTGGTAAGCAAATGTGACCACAAATTTTTCTACAGACATACAAATATAATAAAATTATGATAATGAATCTTCTTCATGACTTTTGGTATATTTACAATTTTAATTTATTGAAGAATATATTTAATAGATCAACTCTACAAAGTATGTACAACGTGCAATTTTTAAAGTAATGAACTCCATTCCCACTAAATTAGGGACAATATACATAAATGAGAAGAATGTCTTCGTGTAAACTGTTTATCAAATTGATTTTTCAGAGAAACCAATCTCTTAATGGGATGAAGAAACTTAAGACCAGAATAAATGGAACAAAGTTCATGAAGAACATAAATTCCTAGCACTAGTTACACCAACAGAAATGGTATGCTAAAGAAAACCAAAGGGAAAAATTAGATATAGATTAAGATCCACATAGATTCAAGTTACCATTCAACAGGTAAGCAATGAAAACATAACCTTTATTCAGTATAATATATGTCGAGCATAGTTTGCAATTAGTTGACTTGCTTAAGTCAGATTGGATGGAAAAGACAGGAAATTAAGATAGCTAGGAAAGTCTATGGTGAAAATTCTAAAATTTTATAATATAAAGGTATCCATTCCCAACCTTCCTCAACAAAAAGATATATAATGTGTTTATATATGAGAAACATCAAAGACATAATCTTGTTGACCCAATCATAACAGGGCTTGCTGTTTCTACCTGAAATCCTAATGCTTTAAAGAAATAGATAAAAGCCACTAATCAGATCAAGAGTCCAATATGATGGACACAACAAGTGGGTGTGATTACATGGACTAGAAAAGAGAAAAATACAACAAGAAAACAGAGGACATGGAGAAAGAAGAATACATAGAATACAAAGAATACCAGGGGGAAGAAAAGACAGAGGAACAAGAGTAATTAAAAGAAAAGGATTCAAAGAAGTTTACAGAGAATAAAGTAAAATAAAAGGGGAGATGAAGAAATTACAAAGGTAACCAAGGGGCTTGAAAATTCCACCATGAATGTTCCAGTGCCATTTCCATGATAGGACAACTAGCCTAGAGATGTTAGCCTCCCTTTGGACCACCAAAGAACCCTAGTAGTAATGAAGCAATTAGCGCAAGATAGCATCCCATAGCTCCACTATATCTGTAGGCATTACAATCCTCAGATGTAGACCATGTACCTATAGATTACTTGGTTAGGAAACACTCCATCATGATGGTAAATCTCAGCCATATACTACTATAGACCTAGAGGGAAAACATAGAAAGCATCAAGCCCAAACTCGATTGATTAGATACGGGCTTACTGACTAATGAGCGTTGGGCACCCTTATTTCCCTTGCCTTGCACATCCATTATTTATGCGGCTAACATGCCTTCTCATTTCAGGGATCACCTTCTCCAGTTATTCATAATTGGTGCCTCAATAATCTATAGTGATAGAATCCCTTGAGCATAACAAGTTTAGGTTCCCTTACTTGATTACTCTCCACCCTAGTTTATGGAGTACTGCCCATTGTTGAAGCCAGGAAGACGAGGGCACGCTATTTCTTTAAAGACTAAATGATATATTTAAAAGTGTTAATATCCCAACTTGATATCTTGCTATGGGTTCTGTTTAATTTGAATGAATAAAAGCATCTACATTTTTCCCTATTTTGTGTGATAAACATCTGGAAACGTTAGGGAAAATGTATTGTCAGTCATGTCAACTCCCCATGAAATCTCTTACCATCCATTACTTGTATATGATATTCATAAGAAATGTTGACACATCATGATTATGCAGTTTCCTTGAACAACTATCTTATCACTTATAGTGGATGGATGTGTTCAAAATTAGCTATTGTCATTTCAGACAGGTATTGATATAATGACCAGAAAACAAGAGATTGCATTTTGAAAATTTATGTAGGCTTGTTAATCGAAAGAGAAATTCAATACATCTATATATATTGATAGACACAACCTATGAGGATAGAGAATTACTGGCATGGTACTAGTACCAACAAAGGCATCTTTCATTTGAGAAGTGAGATACCAAATTGCCATGCGATCTCAGGGTGTTATTTTCCCTTCACCAAACATATTGCTACCCACATGCTACTTTTATTCTCTGATTTTGGTGACCTAGATGTGCAGAAGAGGGGTTGGGTTCAAAGAAAGAATTAGGTCATCACACTAAACACTCAAAGTGAGACCTAATTTGCTAGATGATAGTCCAAATCTCTTTTAATTTTGCAGAAAGAGACCGATCAACTAACCAAAGTGCAGAAGGAATGTTGTAAACCCTATCATGTTTCTCCATTAAAGAAACACTCTAAGTTAAAACAATTAAGAATTTTCAAGTTTCAAAAGAAGCCTTCATTTTTGTTGAACAAACATATCACGTCATACTAAAAAAAAAGCAATAATTTAGATTTAAAAAAAAGCAATAAATGTGAGACAAAGAGGTAGAACTGAACCTAACATTAAATGCATAACAAATAAGTAACATCATAATCAACTTCCAACATTTTGTAATAATCCTAAGGAAGCAAGCAAACCTTTCCATTGCCATTAGCCAAGTTATCAAGAGGTGTTAGAGCTTGTTGTAGCTGCTGCAACGACCCCTTCAAAAATTATGAAATCCTTAAAATTTTCGGACCCCCTATATCGTGCAAGACTTCCTACACCTTTGAGATTTGCTGAAAAGTTCACCAGACTAGAAGAACCTTGTAAAAACCTAAGTTTTCTGGATAAGTGAAGCTAAGTTGCAAGATCCTATTTAAGTATGTCAGTCACAACTTCAGAATGCGACTATGTCAAAATCTTGAGATTGTTGCGACCCACAAGTCTCTAAGTTGCAAAGGTCAGGTGCACTTACTCCTCGATGCAACCATGTGACCATTGCTAACTTGCGACCACTAGGTCGTGAGGTCGCATAGGTCTCATAGGTCGCAAGGTCGCATAAGTTGCACTTGACCCTCGATGCGACCTTGTGACCACCAGGTCGCAAGGTCACATAGGTCACAAGGTCACACTTTAGGCCCATACGAACTTCGCACATGCGGCCAAAACTATAAATAGGGAGGTCACCCCATTCATTGTAACGACTCCCTTGGTCGAACGAAAGACAAAGAAGCTTGTGACTTGGGTGTGCATGGATTTTCCCTAGATAAGCGACCTTTCACCTTCCTGATAATCATGTTTTTTAACCATGTTTCATTACGTGCCTTCCCGACCTCCCACCTTCTACCCCAGAGGGATTTGTATCCCCTTTTTCTTAGGTTTTTCAGCTCAGAACAAAGACATAATTTCCCTGGCCTTGTTCAACCTTTCTTGACCCCCTCAGTACCATTCTACGACCCTGATCATCCCTATTTTTTCCAGTAGGCATGACCATCTTGCTCGGAAGAAGTCCTGACCTCTCTAAAGCCTCAAACGTTCCTCCTTGGCCTACCCAAAACCTAGGTCACATGACCCATGGCCGCAATACCACTTTTTCCCATGACCTAGTTTCCTTGAACAACTATCTTATCACTTATAGTGGATGGATGTGTCCAAAATTAACTATCGTAATTTCAGACAGGTATTGATATAATGACCTGAAAAAAATAGATTACATTTTGAAAATTTCTGTAGGCTTGTTAATCTACAAAGAAATTCAATACATCTATATATATTGACAGACACAACCTATGAGGATAGAGAATTACTGGCATGGTACTAGTACCAACTAATGCATCCTTCATTTGAGAAGTGAGATGCCAAATTTCCATGTCATCTCTGGGTATTATTTTCCCTTTGCCAAACATATTGTTACCCAAATGCTGCTTCTCTTCCCTGATTTTGATGACCAGGATGTGCAGAAGAGGGGTTGGTTTCAAAGAATGAATTAGGTCATCACACTAAACACTCAAAGCGAGACCTAATTTGCTAAATGATAGTCCAAGTCTCTTTTAATTTTGTAGAAAGAGACCGATCAACTAACCAAAGTGCAGAAGGAATGTTGTAAAACCTATCATGCTTCCCCATTGAAGCAACCCATGGAGTTAAAACAATTAAGAATTTTCAAGTTTCAACAGAAGCCTTCATTTTCGTTGAACAAACATGTCACATCATATTAAAAACAAAGCAATAAATCATATTAGAAACAAAGCAATAAATGTAGAACAAAGAGGTAGCAGTGAACCTAACAATAAATGCATAACAAAGAAGTAGCATCATAATCAACTTCCAACATTTTGTAATAATCCTAAAGAAGCAAGCAAACCTTTCCATTGGCATTGGCCAAGCTATCCAGAGGTGTTAGAGCTTGTTGTAGCTACTGCAACAACCCCTCCAAAAATTATGAAATCCTTAAAATTTTTGGAGCCGCTTTATCATGCAAGACTTCCTGCACCTTTGAGATTTGCTCAAAAGTTCGCCAGACTAGAAGAACCTTGTAAAAACCTAATTTTCCTGACTAAATGAAGCTAAGTTGCAAGATCCTGTTTAAGTAAGTCAATCACAACTCAGAATGCGACCATGTCAAAAACTTGTGACTGTTGCGGTTGTTATGACCCACAAGTCACTAAGTCACAAAGGTCACATAGGGTGCACTTACTCTTCGATGCAACCCTTGCGAACTCGCGACCACTAGGTTGCAAGGTCACATAGGCCGCATAGGTCGCAAGGTTGCATAGGCCGCACTTGACCCTTGATGCCACCTCGCAACCACCAGGTTGCATGGTCACATAGGTCGCAAGGTCGCACTTTAGGCCCATGCAAACTTTGCACGTGCGACCAAAACTATAAATAGGGAGGTAGCCCCATTCATTGTAATGACTCCCTTGGTCGAACGAAAGACAAAGAAGCTTGTGACTCGGGTGTGCGTGCATTTTCCCTAGGTAGGCGACCTTTCACGTTCCTGGTAATCATGTTTTTTAACCATGTTTCATTCCATGCCTTCCTGACCTCCCACCTTCGACCCTAGAGGGATTTGTATCCCCTTTTTCTTAGGTTTTTCACCTCAGAACAAAGACACAATTTCCCTAGCCTTGTTCAACCTTTCTTGACCCCCTCAGTACCATTCTTCAACCCTGATAATCCTTGTTTTTGCCAGTAGGCCTGACCATCTTACCCAAAAGAAGTCCAGACCTCCCCAAAGCCTCAAATATTCCTCCTTGGCCAGCCCAAAACCTAGATCACATGACCCATGGCTGCAATACCACTTTTCCCATGACCTAGTGATTGTGCGACCCCTACGACCCTATGACGTAGCGACTGTGCGACTTGGTGACTATGCAACCATGCAACTGTGTGACCTGCGACTCTTATGCTAAGTCACTAGGTCGCACTCTTTGCCTTGCGACCATGCGACCTAACTCCCTTTGCGACTTGCTAGAAAACCCTCTTGCCATATTTTAAAGTTGATTTCATTTAGGTAATTTTTACTTGATTTTCATGCTATCGCTCTCATAATGGGATTGCATTTTTGACATGCCAGGTGATGTGGACCTCGAGTGCATATCCATATCCTCCTTCGAAGATGATATGGCTCCCCCAACTACTAAGGCCGCTTGCAGGGGTTCGGGAAGCAGTTCGTGGGAGATCTACCAGGACGAGGAACCACCCATCTATGGGGATACAACTTGCAACATTAACAAACCACGGAACTCTCCTGGTACGACATCTAAAAAGAATATTCAAATCCAGGCATACCAGAAACCCAAGAGGATTTCCCAATATAACTAAATTTCAAAAGGTCGAGGCTACACCAGATAGCATCACACCCACCAATCTTTCCATGCGTAGAGACTATTGATTGGATCCTGTAGAATACAGATACTGATTCATGGACAATCAGAGACCATACTCAAGCATCCTTGGTTCCAATCTCTCTTGCATAGATTGTTGCCTACTACAGAAACCTAGAAAGATAGGAGACCTTCAATACCAAGTGGCTCTCAGGTTTTATAATCCCATTTAAAGATATCCTAAGGAAATGGTGGTAGGACTCGTCAAAGTTCTGGGTTAGATCAGATCAGACATACAGGACAGAGGGGTTACGGAAGGTTTTTCAACTAACTTCCATTATGATGTGCCACTTGTATAGTAAGGCAGACTGCGACATATTCTATGGTGCTAGGTACCTCTGATGCATGCTGTCACCACTTGGGGAACTATTTTCAATTGGGATAGCAGCCTACCCTCGTCTTTCAAAACAAACATAGCTACAACCAAGCACCCATAGCCAAAACAACCTCCACAATTCTACATGGCTTCGTACCTCCTAGACATTGTCTGCGTAAGATGCTAATTTGAGGGTTGGAGTTATAACTGAGATACATCAGTGGACCTCGTGCACCAGAACTAAAAGGTTTTTTGGGACACTTCCTAAATAGGTATATTAGAAGTGATTTCAAAATCTTTTATCGCCCCACTATACCAGCTGCTATTTGGTGAGGAACTACCATGCATGTAAAAGAGGGTTATGGAGATAGTGATCAAGGTAGCACATTGGTTTCCCATCAAAGAGGGAAGATTCATCATAGTGTTTAGTACCCATAAGGGCCCCCATGCCCTACCTAGGTTCATCATGTACATGACACTCTTGTGAGAAGTCTGTTACCAAATGACACAAGGATTTTCAAAGGTACTGAACAAAGGAAAGAAGAAACCATGGCATGCCTTCCCTCTCACCATCGACACACATATAATGGAAAAATTCAAACAAGTAGAAGCATAGGTCGAAGCATTAAAGGGAAGCCATTTTGTAAGTCTCAACTATCGGACATATGGTTCCAAGAGAGTTGTGGCCACCCACTGCAAGAAAGCAAAATTCAACAGGTCATATTCACACATCAGACAAGATCATGAAGACAGGGTGAAGAATTGGTATAATGCCACGAGGGAACTTAGTTCGAGTGAGTAGCAATATAGGGATGAGGAGCTCCTCAAGGATTCCCAAGAGAATGTTAATCTTAAGGAAAGAGCCTCCACCATCAAGAAAAAAATAGTAGGAGACACAAAGCGGCACTAGGGGATCCCACAAGTAAAATGAGAAAGAGGTTAAAGATATTTTGAGCGACCCCGAAGAGGAAGACGTCAATGAAACTCTCGAACAGAAAAATGCCACCCTAAAAAGAAAAAAGCATGAGCTTAAGAGAAGAAGAGAGCAAGAGATAAAAAAATCTCAAGATTCCAGTGACCAAGGCCAACTCGAGAAGAGGAGGCGACAAGAAGAATAAGAAAAGGAGAAACAACTACAAGAAAAGCTACAGGAGGAAAGAAGGGCATAAGAAGAAGCAGAGAAGAGAAAATAGGAGGAGTGTAGAGCATAGGAAGAAGCAGAGAAGAGGAAATAGGAGGAGAAGCGCAAGGCTAAGGAAGAAGAGGGGAAAAGGAAATTAGAGAAGGAGCTGAAAAATATGGAGGACGAGTTAAAGAGGCAAAAAGCACTCATAAATCAAGAAAGGAGGAAGCAGGAGGAAGAGCTAAGGAAGAGCAAAGAAAAGGAAACTAGGGGAATCGAGCAAGGAGAGACTAGAAAAATAGCCGAGCTAGATATAAAACAAAGCAAGCTTCCCCCATTGGATGTGCCTCCTTCTACTCCCCTCACTGGTGGGCACCTTCCCTTGCAATAGCTAGGTTTCTCGGAAGGACAAGAAGAGGAGGTTCTAGATATCACAAGGCTCACCTTTGACGAAGTCAACCTCAAGGAGATTGTGCCCAACATCACAACGAACCCAGAAATGATTGCCTCGTTCGGGACAACTTTCATTTCCGCCATAGAAAAAATTGTGGCTCGGATGAGCAAGAAGATCATAGACCTTCGGAATAGGCTTTATGCGTCTTAACAAAGGGCCACCACTACAGAGCAAGAAAGAAAGAGAGTAGAGGAAGATAATGCAGCTCTCCATTTAGTTCACTCACACACAACAGAATTTTAGGGAGTGATCGAAGAAAAGGTTAAGACCCTTGGGAAAGCCATGGCGATGGTCTACAAAGAGATTTCTAAATTTCATCACACAGTGGCACCAATCTTGGCAATACAATCTCACACAAAGGAAAGCGTCACAATGCTAAAAGAGGCTGTGATTTCTCTAGATAAAATACATGAGTGGTCTGTTAAGTACCCGGGAGCACCAACAGGGGTCCCTAAGAAAGATTGGATCACCATGAAGAATGCCAAGGTTCAACTCCACAACAATATTCAATCGAAAGACAAATTTACCAAAGATGTGGATAGGGTATTAACTTCCTACAGGCATCTTTTTAGCGGCCTAGAATCTATGATCCAACTTCATGTGGTCCCTTCTATCGGAGAAGTTGGGCAAGTGAGGAGACAGGAGGATATCTCAAAGGAAGTATAGGTTTTTGTGAACACATATAAACAAGCAGCTCGTGCAGAGGACATGCTAGTCACCAAAGAAAATATCACACGTTATGTAATAGAACCAGTAAGGATTTACACCAAACTGGTGACCTTGAATAAGTAGGTGAATGCCAAACAGACCACCCTCATCCTAGATGCACTCAAGTACCTGCACAAACATGATGAATATTATCCACAGATCACTCCCATCATAGCATAATACAACATATGGCACACCTATTTGACAAAACAACTCAATCTGGACATCCCAGAACTTGCTATTGTTAATTTGATTAATTAGGTTAATATCTTATTTTTGTGATGTATGCACTTTGGTAGAATAAGACATTTTGGAATATGAAAGGTCATGAGGGAGACCAAGGGTCATTGGGTAGATGAAGAGTCATGATGAAGTTGAAGAGTCAGGGGTCGGCCATGAGTCACCCTCACTCTATAAATACATCCTCATGACACATTTGTGGAGAGCTTTTGCTGAGGACATTTTTGGAGATATAATATTGCTTAAGAGAACTTATGCTCTTCTAATTGATGCAAGGAGTGATTGTAATATTCCACTATTGGATTCCTAAAATATTTTATGTCGTAATGCCAGTGGTATTTTCTTCACTTGATGGATTGGATGTTCCTGAGAGTCCTTTGATGTGCGGTCTTGTCATATGTTGTCTCATACTATGAACTTTGTGTTAATTCACATGGATTGTATTTGATTCAATAACTCTACGCTTGCGTTGATGAACTATTTCGTTGGTATTGGTATAATATATTTTTACTGTACATTTATTTATGCTCATAGATGTTTTATTATTGTAAACTACTTTACAATTGTTAAGTGCTTTATCTTGTAAAACATGAGACTTATTTGAAGCGCGCTAATAGTTACTTACATAATGTTTATGTTGTCAATAGTTTGGCTATTCATGGTATGCACGTTATAAGATATTTGTCAATTATTTCCTTGTGTTTATTGAAGTCCATGCTTTCAATTCAGCTCACATCCCACCTCCATCTGAAGCAAGCTCAACGCACTCGAACGACAACCGAGCCTACATACCGGAAGGGATCCCTAAAGCAAATGGTGTAGGCTCTAGCTGGGAACCTACACCATGTTGATCCCCTTTGATGTTGGCAGAAAATTCCAACTCGTCAACTGATTTGGCGCTAGAAGGAGGGCCATGGCAACTACTAATCCACACCCTCACACCGAAACTTCTCATTAAGCTAGTAACCAATCTCAAGCCCCCATGCCTCTTGAAATACCATACCTTCCCCCTTATGGTCTAGCTTTCACAAGGCCACATCAAGAAGAGTCCCAACTCCCCCCTCTTGAAGATGCCCCAGGAGGAGAGGAACTTCCTATGTTCAAAGTCACCAATGAACAACTTAGGGCCATGGGCCCTATTACTTGACAATTTGCCAGGGGTTTGAAATGGATTCCCACAACTAACTCCCTATCCAAGCCACACACCTCCATACCTCATCACACGCATCAAGGCATCCTCGTTAACTCCATATCACAGTTAATCAACCTAGCGCTTGATAACTATGCATACAATGTTGAGAGGATCTCCATTGAAGGGTTGGATAGTCATCCTAAAGATGATGGAGGTGGCCCTAAGAATACCTTCACCGGTGAAAACAATCAGTCACAATGGGGATAGATGCAGGGAAATGATTGACGACTCACAAAGGATACCCTAGTCAACAATCAACCTCTAATGGGGAATACTGAGGGAACCCTAGGGTGGGGAATACCTTAGATATTGTATAAAATTTTACAACAATCAGCATCTCCTGAGGAACTTGAGGAATAATAGGAATGTGAGAAACACAAGGGATCTAGGTCACCTCAAAGTGACTCAGGGGGAAGGCAGACGACCCCCTCACACCAGTGGGGGATCACGCATCGATAGCGAATCAAAGGGAAATGAATGTCGTCTCCTGTTCCACCCTAGAGGCAACCGCTGCCAATAGCCATTAGCCTAGATGGCTTAATCCCCATTAAACATTAGAGGCCAACTCCATGACATGCCCCACCATTCCGAGAAACACCTCCCAAAGTTTGACCTCGAAAAGGTAACCTCGATTGATGACCATATTAGCAATTTCTACCTAGCATTGCAAATGATGAAGGTACAATATGACGATGTGACATGTCGTTTGTTCCCTCACACTCTTGAGAATAAGGCAACACTTGGTATCAGTCACTGCCTGTTGCCTCCATCCAAACTTGGGATGAGTTCTGAAAAACCTTTCTTGATAAGCTTTTAGAAGACAAGACAATTTCTATGCTCCTCACCGAGCTTAGCATGTTGAAATGCCGTGAAAGATTTCAATCAATTATTCACTACCATTTTGAATTTCCCTATTGACGTGGCCCTTGATGATTCCATCATGATTGATTATTACACTAGGGCCCTGCCACGAGATATTGCTGTGTTCGTTAAACGTGAATCAAAACCCACCTTGGTAGAGAACTTTGTTACAATGCTTGAGGTCGAAAAGGATCTTCTTTCTATCGGCGCCCTAGAGAATGAGTCATGGGAGGAGGCAAAACCCTCCAGTAAGAAAAATCATGCCTCCTCAAGTAAAACTGTAGATAAAGACAAGGATTCTTTCGATTTCGAAAGAATGGCCAAATCCTTAAATTAGTTGACCAACAAGGTGTCTGAATTAAAGAGAAAGACTAGTGACGCTTCGGGAGGAGGAAAAATCGCTAAACTCTTTTTCTCGAAAACTGAAAATCCCCCCCTAAAGTGTCATAGGCATCCAGTTCAAACTTCAATGTAGAAGAGCTAGGAAAAGATAACTTTGCACTTTCCATCAAGCCTCTCACTCTGAGCAGACCTGTACTCAAGGGCTCCATAACATGACGCGTAGTCACCAAAATTTTAGAAGACTAGGCCATAGGAGAAGGTGAAGAAGAAGCTAATGACCTTGAAGAGGATGAATCCCCTCCCAACGATGATGATCCATTTACCGTGTTAACCTTTGAAGTCATCCATGGGGGAGAGGTATTGACTGCTCAAGAGGCCATCATAGAATATGCTACGCCCAAGCCCCAAAAAAACTACAACCTTAGGAGTAAAGGTCTCGTGTCGGATGCTACGCTGGAAGATAAGAAAAGGGATTTGTTAAGAAGGATTCTACCACCTGCTAATACCAGCCAACCATCCACCCATTCCCCCACAGGGATGAATGATCTAAGCTCTAAGGAGTCCCCAACCGGTGCGAGAGGGGACTTATCCACACCCAAACGTTCAACCAAAGGAGTGACAACTAAAACTACCTTGTTAACGCAATGCTCGACACAAGAGCCTTTGTCCATAGAATTGGATTACAATATCATCAAGGATATGAAGAAGAATCGAGCTAATATCCATTGTATGAGTTATGCAAGTTTACTAGCCAACGTGAGTTGATTGCCAAAACATTTGCCACCTCTCCCACCCCTTCAAAGACCTCCTCATCTGGTAGGGAAAAATCCTCAGGTTGATACCCAGCCGTGATCGACCTTCAAGCCGTAGTAAATGCTACAAACACAAACTCGAGAAGTTCGACCCCTCCTTTCCTCTTGAGATTCGAAATGTTCAACTATAATTTACACAACTGCCTTGTTGACTCTAGTGCATCAACCAACATCATGCCCTGGTTAGTATGAAAAAAGCTAAACATCCAACCAAAGAAAACTGATGCTAAAATCATCCAACTGTTGGAAATAATACTGAGAGGGGGGGGGGGGGGGG
>APFE031544680.1:225423-273679 GCA_000404065.3 Pinus taeda
GGCAAGGTAGAGAGAACCTGCGTACCCAGAGATAAACATGTTTTTTAATGACTTTCTCTCTTTTTGAAGTTTGACATGAAGAGCAGAGGTATAAGGTTTGATAAGGAGGATAATATGACTATTGATGGAGCCATATTAACTGCAGATAGTCATGGTGACAAATTTCAGTGTAACAACATGAAATAAACTTTTCTCTGCATAAAATTCTATGAAATTTTCTCTACATGAAATAAACTTTTCTCTGCATAAAATTCCGTGAACTTTTCTCTTCATGAAATAAAATTTTCTCTGCATAAAATTCCGTGAAATTTTCTCTACATGAAATAAACTTTTCTCTGCATAAAATTCCGTGAACTTGAAAATAAATTTGCCGCACTATAGTTTATCATCTGAGTGATTTGCCATCAAGGACAACACTTGTCTCATAATTTCAACACCAACTTGATAGATCCCAAGTTTCGGCTATGGGAGAGTTAAATAACGTTATTATTCGGTTGTCTTCTAATTCTCTGGTTCATCAGTGCATTGATATAATCATCGTAGACATTTCCAAAGCCTACGGTGTACTCCTTAGTAGAGATTGGTCTTGCAAGCTTCAAGGCTACTTCACCACAGATTGGTCCCACTTATGGTTGCCCTACAGGGGAAATAATAACTAGATCATGGTTAATGGTGAGCCTTGCATGAAGCACGCCGTAACCGACATTGAGGGAGCTAACGGACCAATCAGCTATGCCCAAGAAGAACTGCGGGTGTGTCTCCTCGTGACCTTGTTTGGTTGCTATCAGCCTCAGACATCGATCATTCCCTTGGATACCTAGTTGGAACTTCCAATGTAAGCCCCAAGCCATAATAATGAAATCTGCGCCTTGAACATGCATACTCCAGATCACCCCCTCCCTTAGTGCCATAATCTGGACATTATAGTATGACGGATCCAAGACTCATGACGAAGTTGGAGCAGGTTGTTTCTTGCTAGACCCCAAGGGGAATAGATTCTTGATTTCTTGCAGATTAGAGTTCGAATGCACCAAAAACACTGCAAAGTATGAGGCATTGGTCCTCGGCCTAAAAGAAAAGCAGATTGTCTGAAGGTAATCGGGGATTCTAAAATCATTACAAGGCAGGTATGCAATACAACTCACTGTTTGTCCCCTCACCTCAAGAATTACCAGCAAGAGGTATGGTGTTTGATAAAATCGTTTAAAGATTTCAATATCTTTTTTGTCCTTAGATTTAATAATTCCATCACTGACACTTTAGCTAATGCAACAGCTAGATTCACGCCCCTTAGGGACATATTTTCTATTGAAATTATGTATAAACTAACATTCCCCAATAACATAACTAACTTGCACATTTTCAATGATGACCAATAGATTCTAGAGTTCATGACAAGTGCAGAAGTGTTTAAAGATGCAACCATCGAAGAAGAAGAACATGAGAGGTTCCTACAAGAAGAAGCAGACTCGCAGAAAGGAAACCCCATACCTAAATGGGTGGTCATGTTAGAGAAATTGTTTGACCTACAGAACCATTCTGAGGTTCGCCGAACACCAAGACTCATAGTTCCACTCTCTTGCACGAATAGATCAACCTCGAGACCGAATCTAACCCCAAGTGTGTCAACATAGGGTTGGGATTCACCCCTGAAGAAAGACAGGAATTTAGTAGTCTATTCAAAAGGTATCACGGTATTTTTGCTTGGAAATATGATGGCCTGAAAACGTATGATACTCGAATTATCTAGCAGGTCATCGCTACGAAAGAAGGGGCCAAACCATTTCAACAAAAATTGAGGAAAGTGCATCCCACATTAGAACTCCTCATCCAAAAGGAACTCAAGAAACTATTAGATTGTCGCATCATCTTCAAGGTCACACACTTTACTTGGGTATCCAATCTGGTTCCAATACAAAAGAAATTAAGAGAAATACGTCTGTGCGTTGATTTCTAGAACCTCAATCAGGCATCAGATAAAGACAACTACCTGGTTCCCTACATGGAGTAGATCCTCCAAACCATCTCAGGATCATAAGTCTTCTCCTTGTTAGATGGCTTCTTTGGCTATAATCAAGTCCTGTTAGCTAAACCTGATTGAATCAAAACAATTTTCCGAACAAAGTGGGGAACATTTGCATTTTGCCGTATGCCCTTCTAACTGATATATGATGGGGAAACATTCCAAAGAGCAATGGATATCGTGTTTAGAGGCTTAATGTGTCGGAGCATATTAGTCTACCTTGATGAAGTCACCATTTTCTAAAGAAAAGGGCTGACTACCTTCACCATTTTAGATAAATTTTCGAATGATGTCAAAAATATGGAATCTCTCTCAACCCCAAAAAGAGCATATTTGTAGTTTTGAAGGCAACCTTCTAGGACACATCATCACCAAAGACAAAATCACCATAGACCCTGACCGTGTGAAAGCTATAGCATAGATTCCTCAGCCAAGCACCAAAAAAGGTATGCAATCTTTCCTTGGTAAAATTAATTTTCTTCGCAAATTTATTTGAGAGTTTGCACAAATTGTCAAACCTTTACAAAATATGATAAAGAAAGATGTAGTGTTCAAATGGAATCAATAAGAAAATGAATCTTTTCATCACATCAAAACAACGATCATTGAGGCTTCTTCCCTCTTTAGACCAAATTTCAGTAAGGACTTCATCCTATACACTTTCACCTCAGACTCATCCTTGGCTCGCGCTCCTCACACAAAAGGATTGTGACCGCGATGAACGTCCTATATCCTTCATGAGTAGCAGTACAAGGCATAGAACTAAATTACCTTGACATTGATAAGGAGGCATATGCAGTCTATAAAGCGGTGAAACACTTTAGACCATACATCCTAAAAAACCGCATCATAGTAATGGTCCCACACCCGGCCACCAGATCACTCTTCATCCAACAAGAGTTGGGTGAGAGGAGAGCTAACTGGATGGCCTCCCTCTAGGAGTATGATTTGGATTTGAAACCCTCTCACACTGTAAAAGGACAGGGAATTTGTAAACTAACTGCTGAGGAAGCAGATCAACAGGTCCTGTAGGCGGATCAACTGGTTTTGGATACAGAAGGTTGGGAACATGAGATTGAAATGTACCAAAATGAACTACTCAGTTCACATGACTCCTCTTCATGGTACTCTGATTTAAGGCAATACCTAGTTCTAGGATCTCTATCTGAGACCATGTCTGCCAAGTAGAAGAGAGTCGTTAGGCTTAAAGCCACCTCATATCAAATGGTTCATGGAAAGATTTTCAAAAAGCACCATCTTGACATACTGTTAAGATGCTTGGAATACGACGAGGTTCAACGAGTGCTTA
Source organism: Pinus taeda (assembly GCA_000404065.3). Taxonomy (NCBI): domain Eukaryota; kingdom Viridiplantae; phylum Streptophyta; class Pinopsida; order Pinales; family Pinaceae; genus Pinus; species Pinus taeda. Next base: position 228,756 of record APFE031544680.1, read on the forward strand.
AAGATCTTCATGATGGATCCGCAAAACGTCATTATGTGGGCGACACCACTGCCCACAAGATCATGCGGGTAGGTTTCTATTGGCCCACACTATTTAAGGACGCACATGCCTATGCTCGGAAATGTTGCATCTGCCAGAAGCATGCAGGAAGGTAGGTGAGATCATCGGTTCCACTCCAACCCATAGCAGTTGAAGAGCCTTTCCAGAAATGAGGGTTGGATGTCATAGGTGAGATGCTGCCAAATGCATCAAAACAACACAAATATATAGTCATGGCCACCGACTATTTCACTACGTGGGTAGAAAAAATTCTGTTACGGAAAGTCAGTGATGATGAGGTAATATATTTCATTAATTAGTACATCATAGCGAGGTTTGGGGTCAGAACCTCAGTTGTCTTTGATAATGCTACGTATTTTTCATCTTTAAAATTGTATGATTTTGCTTTGGAAAATAGTACCGTGTTAAAACATTCAGCCAACTACTACCCTCAGGGGAATGGCCTAGCAGAATCTACCAATAAAAACCTCATCCACATCATCAAGAAAACCTTGCTTTATCATTAATGGAATTGGCACAATGCACTCTGTAATGCCCTGTGGGCTGACCTAGTTACCCCCAAACCATCCATTGACACATCGCCCTACTTCCTAGTTTATGGGAAAGAATCCATATTTCCACCTAACTTGTACCTCCCAACCCTGAAACTAGCTCAAGAGTCACAAGGCACCCTGTTCCCTGCCATACATAGCCATATTGACACACTCATGAGATTGAAAGAAGAGAGACTAAAAACCAAAGAGAAAATTTCCATTCACCAAGTTCGGATTAAAAGATGGATTGACAAGAAGTCTGTAGGGACCTATGATTTTAGTGTGGGGGATTTGGTTTTCAAATGGGGTTGGGCCCATGAGGACATGGGCAAACACACCAAGTTCCAAGATTTGTGGATTGGCCCCTTCCAAATCAAAGAGACAATTGGTCAACAAACCTTTAAGTTGTAGAACCTGGGAGGCCGAGTTGATCCCCTCCCTCTGAATGGCCAAGACCTTAACTTTTATTTTACTTAGAATCCCCAAGGTTGCTAGCCCCATCTTGTACCATAATTCTGTTTTATTTTCTTAGCTAGTCGTCATTTTGTTTTTAGTATATTTTGATGTTCATTTCCTTTTAGAATAAAAGTTTGGGATGGTAGGTAGAGGTTAGAATGGCCCTACACATAGGTTTCCGTGGATGCTTTTTGGGTGCAGGATCCTCCAAGAGTCGTTTTGGGGTAAAAGCCCAATTTTTGGTCAAATTTTGTAATCCAAGTGTAAATACTTCGCATTTTGTGGTCGCGGAGCGCGTAGATGTTAAAGAGTCATAGGGTTGTCCGCCCTTATTTTGGAAATGTAATGTTAGCTGTAAAATATCTACCTAGATTGTATAAAAGGAGCTAAGCTCTAAGTAGATAGAAAAGAAATGAAGAGGAAGAGAGTCATAGCTTAGAGCAAGAAGTCTAAGTGTTAGCATAAGTAGAGTCTTTGCAGCTAAGTGCGCAAAGGCATAGGGTAGAAGTCTGCAGCTAAGTGCGTGGACCCCCACAGCTGAGTGAACAGGGAGGATCGAGTCTGTAATTATCTGGAATTATCAATAAAGAGAAGTATTCTACAATTTCTACATCTTTATTTCCTGTTTATGCATCTTGTTATGTCGAGTATGAATTTCAATTATAATACTTCGAATGTATGTAAATGTGTTGGTTAAGTGAACACAAGTAAGAACATATGTTTATGCAAAGCCAACTAAGATTGGTTAATAAGATAAGTAAGACACTTAACCTAGTTTGGGAGATATCGCAGTTCACTGCCCTAACAGCGCGAAAGTCCCTGAGCTGCAGGTTAGGGCTATGTGGAAACCAATTGTACCCTTTTGTGAAGGTACTGAAGGTTGGAATAGAGGGCTAAGCAACCTACGTGAAGGTAGGTATAGACAGAATAAACCGACATCAAAACCATCTCAAGGGTGCAGAAACTTGTTCCAGCACCCCCCCCATACTGCTTCAGGTGAGACTTCAGTCCGCTCTCTGCGAGCTGCTGCCGGAAGGGCTAGTAGTGTAGCGATTTGTTTGGCTAACTAACGTTGAACGTGGGTCAGGAACCCTCAAGCCAACAAATGGTTTCGTTGCCGGGACTGAAATTTGCAAAAGAGATGTGTGATGTCGTATCACTGGAATCCAACTAAGAAGGAGGTTGGAGACTGGTTGGACAGAAAGATCCACGAATTCGCAGCACAGGAGAACAGAAACCCACGATACTCAAAAGAACAGTGGTGGGACAGATACCTGTATATGGAGATCCATGAAATCTTGTTTTCCTCCTTTCCAGTTGAGTTGTATGAATGGATCGCGAAGCTAGCGGATAGCCAAGGAAGGTGGAAACTTGACAACCCTATTGTGTGGACCCTAGAGCTAGTGCAAAGGTTGGAAGCTTCAGAGGATAAGATCACCTGCGTTGTCGATCATTGGCTCGATCGTGTCGTAGGAGGATTTGTGATTGAATTCATGGTCGACACCTCAGTCAGATATAGCGAGGTGGAGTGACACTTTTTCAAAGGACTGCGAGGTAAGTACATAAAATCTTTGAATACTTGGATTAAAATGTTGTTGTGCAAAAAATGAGTTGTGGAGCTACCTTGATGTTTGGGACTACGTAAAGCGAAAAAACTGATAGGAACAAAGGAAACAAGGGTCCGGGGTATAGCCCCTTGATTTCACCTCTGCGAAGGGGCGAAGAAGCGATATCGAAGGTTTCTCCGTGAAGTGCTATTCAATTAATAATACAAGGATTCCTGCGAATACCACCTCTCCCCACACCACCTCCAACTTCATCGCCATCGCCTCCAACTTCACCTGTACCACCTTCGCCTCAAACGCGATTCAGTATGGAAAGCACAGTGAAGTTTCCTTTGTTCAAAGGCTTGGGAAATGAGGACACAGACCAATTCTGGTTCGTTGTAGGGGATGTATGGGAAGCTCAAGGTTTTACAGATGATCATATAAAGAAAGCGATACTAGTTAGCACCCTCCAAGATCACGTGCTAACTTGGTATATTAAGTACTCTAATGATAACCCGAATGCTGGAGTAGCAGACATCCAAGCAACACTAAATAGGAAATTTAGCAGGCCTAAATCTGAGGCGCAATCGATTGTGGGATTCAAAGATATTGTGATGCAACTAGGTGAGATGCCTTGGGAACTAGATCAGAGGCTGAAATTTACAATCCATGAAGCCAACATGAATTTTATAGATCGACAACATCGTGAATGGTTTGTGGCTTCACTACTACCACACTTAAGGAGTGCGTTGTTGCAACAGAAGATAACAAATGAAGCAGAGGCCTTGGAGATTGTCATTAGACTACGAGACTCTGATGTAGGATCCTGATCTAAGAGTCCACCAGATCCATGCACAACTGAAAAATATGTGCCTTGAGATGCAAAGTCTGAAGTAGGACAGGACAGTTCGGCCAGAGATACGCAAGGAGGTATGGTGCATAAAATGCAAGAGTTAAGGTCATGAAAAAGACCATTTCTTAGTCTTTGCAACCTACATTGCAGGAGGAGCACCGATGTCTTTAAGGCCAGAGGCTCAAGTAGGACCTAGCGCAGGGCCTGCATTATGGTGCGCTATCTATCAGGTAGCCGGAAAATATGGCATGGATAGCTGTCATTTTGCTACAAAAGTATGTGCAAGCACCGCAACAGTTGTTGTGTAACTTTTTTAGGTTGGTAGGGCATGATGAGCGTCCTTGCAAGAGCTGTGAATTGATGATGGAAAAAACTCTTGCCCACTGGGTTCAGGTCAAAACGCGACCCCTTGACCAAAATGTAGGGATGGCACGGACAGGATTTCAGGGGCACAGATGAGGCCGAGGCAGAGGAGGACTTGGTAGAGGTCGAGGACAGTTGATTTGCTACAATTGCGGAGGACCAGGACACTATGCTCGCGATTTCACTAATCCAATGCGTCTGTAGTGCAAGTGTTCCACACTATTTGATCATGAAACAAAAGATTGTCCTACGCTGATAGCTAGGATACATGACAAAGGGGCACTACCGCCTCCCCCGACTCAAAACCTGCAGATGATGAGGTCTGAGCTGCACGAGGAAGATCTGAACGTAAATATAGTGCTCAGGAGTGGAATCACGACAGGAGATGACAAGGGGAAATAACCAGAAGACAGTACCTAGGTTCGCAAAGCCCCAAAAAAAGAGGTAGAGTTCGATTTGGAGCGCACGCGTGAATCCTTCATGGAAGCTAAGAAGAGCTTCACTGAGGCCTTTACCTCAGGAAGAAAGGATAAGCTTGAGCCAGAGATGGACCCTTCTATGCTCACAAATTTCTTGGAAACTTGTATGAGGTTAATGTGTGATAGTAAGGTTGTAAAAGCGCTACAAGAAGTCATCAATAGATGCACTGGAACTACGCTAGGTGAGCCACACGTGGTACGAAAGATTGGCAAGCATAAAACAAGGACAGGATGGGAGATGAGAATGACTGCACAAATAGGGGAATATGAAATGGATTAGGTCATTTTGGACCTAGGGTCAGATGTGAATGTCCTACCAAAGTAGTCTTGCAAGAAAATGGGGAGGCCTATGTTGCAATGGAGTTCGATTCAGCTAAGGATGGTGAATCAACAGAAAATCATACCCATGGGGCAGCTCTAGGGGGTGATTGTTGATATTGAGGGAGTGAGTGCACTGGAAGATTTTGAAGTAATAAAGATAGCATATGATAACAATCCCTACCCTGCGCTCTTGGGAATTGACTCGGCTACTGATATGAACGGGGTAATCAATTTGAAGAAGTGAAAGATGCTCTTGGAGAAGAAGTCAATGCGCATAATCATACCCCTGGATCCTGCTGAAGGATCGCGCTATACAAAACCAGTCCGTGATTATGAGATTGACGATGATCTAGATTGCATCTATAAGATAACAGTGCAAGACCAAGATTGGGTGAATCCCACCACGGATGGACAAATTACATGGAATCGCGAGAGTTCCTGCACTTCAGGTTCTGACAAAGAAATAAAACGCTGGTAGAATCGGTTACATGAAGTAACTACGTTGAATTGCAACATGGTGACCCAGTCGCTACGCTGTGTGTCGTCAGAGGTAAGAACGCTGCCTACTTATGATGGACTAAATGAGGTAGATATCTTTTTGGATGCATTTGAAAGGGAGGTACTAGAAAAGTAGCGCTTCCAGGCCTTGGACTAGGCACTACGTGCTACACCCGCAAGATGGTGGGGTACGCACAAGGGAAGCTTTGATAATTGGCATGAATGTAGGACAATGATGAGAACATGATTTGGGAAGACTAAGATGCAACTAAAAGACAAGCACGATGGGAAGAGTGATCCACACTACTTGCTAGGAGGGCATTTTAAAATGTATACGAATCACTTCGCACTAAAATACCTAGTCAATAAGCTTGTGTTGGGGGGGCAAATCTGTAGTGGCTATTATTGTTCCAAGAGTATGATTTTGAAATTGTTGTGAAACTTGGATGATTGAACGCGGGACCAAACCATTTGTCGCGCATCAAAACAGGGGAGGAACCTAGTAACTTGTAGGAAGGATTACCTGATGCGCAAATCTTTGTTGTGCGCATCGCGGATGGTCATTTTGAGGATATAATACACTTCCTAACAATAGGAACTACACCGAAAGGATACTCTGTCCAGCAAAATAAGGAATTATTGGTGCACGCAACAGATTTCTCTCTCATTGCTAGGCATATATACAAGATGGAGACCAATGAGATATTGCGACGGTATGTACCTGAGTTTGAAGGAAGCAACATCCTTGTGGAATGTCATGGGGGTGCTGCGAGAGGACATTACGTAGGAAGAGAAACTGCGCAAAAGGTTCTATGCATCGGGTTGTGGTGGCCAATCCTTCATCAAGATTCAAAAGCATATTGCAAGGCATATGATGTATGTAAAAGAACAAGCAGACCAACATGGAGGGATGAAATGCCTTTGAATCCACAAATGAAGTTGCAACCTTTCAAGAAGTGGGAAGTAGCTTTTGTAGGACCCATTCATCCATAACGGAAGATAGGGGTGAGGTACATTATCACTGCGACGAAGTATTTGAATCGTTGGGCAGAAGCGCAGCTGGTAAAGGATTGCATGGGTGGGACGGCCGTGAACTTCCTATTTGAGCATCCATTGGCACGATTTGGATTTCGAAGGATCTTGATGAGTGATCATGGTACACAATTCCTGAATGAGATGATCAACACTCTAACGGAAGAATTTCAAGTATATCACTAGAAGAGCACACCTTATCACCCACAAGCTAATGGGACAGTGGAGGCATTCAACAAAGTGCTTGAAATTACGCTGACCAAGGTTTGTAATGCTTAGCAAAGTGATTGGGAACCACACATACCTGCAGTATTGTGGGCTTATCGAACAACATGAAAAAAGCTGACTGATAAACCCCTTTTAGGCTTGTGTATGGTGTGGAAGCCGTAACACTCATGGAATACATCATGCCTAGTCTATGCATAGTAACAATCATAGGTATGATGGATCACAGAGCCTTGGAAGAGAAGCTCACGCAGCTAGATGAGCTCGAAGAAGAAAGATTTTTGGCTGGGTTTCACCAACAGGTCCAAAAGCAGCGTTGAAAGGCATGGCATGATCGACACATCAAGCTGTACACATTTAAGGTAAACGATCTGGTTTTGTTGTATGCTAGTAAGTTTGATAAATTCCTCGTAAATTCAGGATTCATTGATTAGGGCCTTAAGTTATCAAGGAGATTATCGATGGAGGAGAAGTACAGCTGGTCAAGTTAAATGGAGAACCCTTCCTAAGAAAGGTGAATGGAAGTTGCTTTAAGCCATACACCGGCGGCCTAGTCATGTGACTAAATGAAAGTAGCATAGTCTTAGTGCTCTAGGCAGTTGAAAAGAGGCACGAGACTATAAACTACACTGCCTGGGTTGGAGAGCTACGCAATTTCATGACTGCGTGAAGCAGGGAAGTGTCACAGGGTCCACGACAGTGCGAAGGCAGCTGCGCTACTCATGGAAATAGCGTGCAGGTCTGCCGGAAAGTAACCGTTAAAGTCACTGTTCACGATTTGATGGTTAGATTGTGCTCAAATGGGGCAGGCGACACACATTTAAGGTGAACACTATGGGTTAGATTCTTGAAAATCTGCCGCTAATCTAGCATTAATGGGCCGAATGTGGGGGGAATAGTTAGATTTGAATTCAAAAAGGCCTACAAATCACAGGTCGCTGTCCAATGAAAAACACTTGGCATTTTGAAAATTCAGTTGTTGCACTATCAGGTATGTATGGACCATGAGAATTTGAGGCTTTGAGAGCAAGTTCAACGTTCGAGAGATTATCGAAGGAGACGAAGGACCTCCCGAATAGACTGATGTCGACCCTCGTGGAAGTCGCACAAGAAATTGAGGTAGTAGAAGATGCCCCAGAGAGTGCCAAAGTGGTAGTCAAAGTCGCTAAATTACCCAGGAAACTGAGACCAAAGAAGGATAATTAGACTATGCTACTGGTGTGCATCTCACCAAGAAACCCACAGAGGACCAAGCTCACTTTGCAGGAAAAGGGGAAGGCCATTAATCTGGAGGTAGACAAAGAAGAATCTAAACAAATCCTAGCAGAAGAGGAGGATTTGGAAATGGAAGTTGAAACCCAGGGTGCAGACCCTATTACCAAGTTACCAAAATATGTTCCTCTACGCAAGGGTAAAGCCAAGGTGCCAAAGGAGATAGATGGGAGCAAGAGCTCCCTACAAACTCTGTTACTCCCGGATGACATTCTTTTTGAGGGGCCACACTTAGGGCAGGTTCCTGTACTAAAGTTCGAAGATTCGGACCTCACAAATCATGAGAAATTCCCGCATTTAGCAAGCAAGCAACTAATGCACTAGCGGATTGACACGACTGCTAGAGTGATTGAATTAGAGCCGCAGACATGGGTCAAGGGTGTTGAGAAAGCCGGGATTCTCAACATTCTCTGGGTATCACATTACCACCACACCCTAGTGACCATCTTCGTCATCAGGAAGCTGATTTGCTTGGTGCATGATGGGTTTTTGTGGCTGGAGGAGCCCATTCCCATCACAGAACTTTTGATCCATCGGATCACACGACTTCCTTACTTAGGAGAGGATCCAACCAATATATCAAAAGGAAAAGGTGGTGAATTGGGCCTCGTGGAAGTTACGAAGAAGAAATTCAAGTTGGAGAAGAAGAAGCGGGGATATGCCATCTCTAGCATTAACAACCCTACAGTCAAGGTAGCAACGCAAATATTAGTAGGGAAGGTGATATAGAAGTGTTGCACAGATGAGGTGTTTGTGCCTATTATTGCATTAGCAGCCCAAAGCACTAAGTGAGTCCAATTCAAATGGGTGAAGTATCTATGTGGCGAGTTCCTTGCAAACTGTCGCAAGGCACAAGAGCATGGAAAGATGTTCCAATATGAATGGCTCTTATGGTCTTGTGCTGGTGGCATGGGAGCTGCCAAAAGACAACCAATTCCCTTCGGCCATGCCAAACCTTCTAGAGGCAGCGAAGTATGCTTCACTGTGGGCGACCAAGGACATGCAATGCATAAAAGAAAGCAAGATATTTTGTATCTTGATGGAGATGAGTATTCGTATGGGGTTTAATCACAAGCCGTGATTGTCGGCCATAGTATACGCTAGTTTGCATATCTTTGCAGAGTTCAAAGCAGATTTCCACCATGTCTTTATCAGGGTGCAGAAGGACCCTATGAAGACATGACATAACTTACCATATCTGGCAATTGATGACGTTATCTTTACAGTCCTTGAGTCTTGGCCACTGGAGTAGCATGCTGCAACAGGATCCATGGTGGAAACAGAAAAGTATGTCGCACAACGTAAGAAGGAAGAAACAAAGCTATGAATGGTGCAGTTGGCTGAGAAGCGCAGGAAAGAGGAAGCAGAGGCTAAGACCCAGGTAGTACGCAACACCACGAAATCGGCCGAACAACAGAAGACAGGAGGAGAAGAGCGCAAAGGATTGAAGTTACCTTTGCTCGGGATTGAAGCAGAAACAAAGGAGTCAAAAAAAAAGGTGGCACAGACCCACACATGACGTCCATCCAATTGAAGCATCAACGACCGCAAGAGAAGGTAGTGCCACGAAAGAAAACAAAGGCGTCAAATACAACCTTCAACCCAATCACCCTCACTAAGGAGGATTTGCATGATATTGGAGAAACAGTGAGGGATGTCACCACAAAGGCTTTTCAACAGTTCGGAGAACATAAAAAATTTGTATTAGGGGCTCTCTAGATAGAGTTGCAGGTGTTATCACCTAGATTGACCTCAGACTGAAGGGAGGCAATTCTAGGGTAACCACAAACCAAGCTTAACCTGGTAGCTAGCACTACCAGGCCAGGAGAGGGATCTCTCCTTATGAATCTCAGTCAAGATGACTAGATTAGGAACAAGATTTTATGATAGGTATAGTAGTTCAAGGGTTTTGATTGATTTTGTTGGCGCTTTTTCCAGATTAGGAGGAGCTGGGAAATTTTGGGTCTGAGAAACTAAGGTAAAATTGTAGGGGATTCTATGGGGCGAGGTAGGTATGATATTTAGAACCTTAAAAATTGATGGGGTGAAAGGCTAGACTGGTGTGGAGCTAAGAAGGGCTTGAGCAAGTCAAGAATCCTTCCTAAATAGATGAAAACATAAATTACTGGTGTTTTCCCAAGGCAGAGCATTAAAACCTAATGTATTCCACCTAGTTGACTTGAAAAAAACCAATCAGAAGATATTACATGAAAGAGGCATATATAAATAACATGAGAACAAATTAACATAAGAAGAAACACATGCTAAAGGCCATACCACAGGAATCCCATAAAAATAACTGCAACTTTTTTATCTTCCTGCGAAAACTGCTACAAATTGATAAGTGTTCAGTACATGAGCATCCAGATGAATCCAACCTCTACAAATGACTAAGAAAATACATAATATAGGAATCAAATGACAAATCTTGACCTTCAGGGGTCGAATCCATGAGAAGAGGTGTTGTTTCAACCATTTCCCAACAAAGAACTGGAATATAGGCAGTCAAACAACTTGCCTCTAAAAGAGGGGAAACTTCTTCATTTGACTTAAAACCACCTCTAACTAATGAATCTATCCTCTAACAATATTTTAAAATTACATTTACATGCCATGTCATCAATTACATCAGTGAAATCATCCATGAGGAGAGAGAAATCAAATTCATAGTCAAAATAGGCGAATTTTGATTTTCTGAGCAAGATGGTCAAAAGCGCAGTGCCACATTCGGCACGCTTTTGGAGGCCTTCCCCTTAGCCACATTGATCCCATGATAGATCAGGAAAGGTTTTCAAGTATAGTTTCTAGAACACCTGGAATTTTTGAATTTGGAGGTCATTTGTCCCCTCAAAACTTGAATATTCCAAGACTGCTTCTGTGTGTCCAAAAAGAGGCAGAAAGGTCATTTTCGGTAGTTTTGGGACCTTTTGGTGGACCAGATTTGCTCCAAAACTTCTGAAAATTTCTAGGGTACATGTCCTCATCATTCTAAATGCAAAAATTTCAACCTTTTCTCCATTGGATGCCCCAGGAAAAAGCGCAGTGCCAGTGGTACTGCGCTTCTGGGCAAATTTTTTGTGTTGTGAATTTCAAAATTTCAAAAATGCAAAAGGGTCTCAAAATTTTCCCAAATTTGTCTTGGAGCACCACCATCAAGTTATTTTGTTGGCCAAAGAAGCTTCAACCAATGTTTTGAGTCTATCTTCCTCCCTTGTGTGGTTTTCTTTGTTGCCTAGCTCTGTCTGCTGAGGTGTCATTGCCTGTGTTTTCCTCCTCCTTATAGTCTCGGTTTTCTTGGTCGCTGTTTGCAAGGATAAGGTGTATTAATGGAATGAGTGAAAGTGTTTTTAGGAATTAGGGGATGGGATATGAGCTTATGGGCTAGAAAATGAATGAGGGAGTATGAATCATAAAGTGAGAGGGAGGGCTTGGCTTGTTTGAGAAATTTCCCTTTCGGAAGAGGGATAAAGGGATAGGGATGATATGGAATAGGGATAAAGGGATAAATGGATAATGAAAAAGCTTAGAGCTGTAGTGATAGGTGATAGGAAGAACAATGGGGATTTTAGGGTTTAGGCATAACCAAGGGAGATTTTTAGGGTTTCACACTTGCTATGGGGAATGATGCTAAAAAGTTTGAAATGCAAACCAAAAATGTATTAAGGGATGTTAAATTACTTGAATTGAAGGGAAGAGAGGAAAATCTTGAGGTTTCTTGAAGTTTTGAGGCCTTTCTCTCTCTCCTGCCAAAAGCACAACACCACTACCGAAAGCGCAGTGCCACCCTCTCAAAGCGTAGCCCCTTTTTGTAGACCACTTTTGGAGGCCTTCTCGGTGTCCAAATTGAGTGTGAGATAGATTTTTGGAAATCTTGTTGATTCTACTTTCTATAACATCTTGAATTTTTTAATATGGTGTTCATTTGTACTGTCAAAAATCCAATCCCCCAAGACTAGTCAAAATGCACAGAATGAGGCTGCGAAAATGTAGAGTGTTTTTTTTTTTTTTTTTTTTTTATATTTTTATTTTTAATTTTAATTTTTTTTTTTAATTAATTTATTTATTTATATTTTTTTTTTTTCAGTCAATTTTTGGAGGTCTTCCTGAACTCCAAATTGAGCTCATGATAGCTCATTGGAAATACCTTTGTGTCTAGTTATCATTTGACTCATCAAGAAAGTCATTTGGTTAACCTATCTATGAGAAATATTTATTTCCCCAAGGTCACTCCAAAAGTGCATCAACTCTCTTGAGGCAACTGTATTTTTGAAATTTCCTAAAACCATGACACCTGTGTATAAATTGAAGGAGGTTTTTATCCTTGGGTCTATTATGGACAAAAACCTATCTAACTTTTGTCAAATTCATGTTTTCTTGCTCAGAAACACAATTTGAAGAAAAACCGTCCCTTATCTATGGTGAATGGCTTGTTACTTGGAATGACTTCTTGAAAAATGATGGAGACTTGATGTTTGATGATATGAAATGGCCTCATACCTTCTGATATCCCTTATGCCTTCTCTACTAAGATATCTTTGATCCCATAGCTAACCCTAGCTCAGTGGGAGAGGAAATTAGGGTTTTATTGCTTGTTTCTCTTTTGCTTTTGCAGGTGAATTGGTGCTCATGATGACTTGAATTTTGCAGTGGCAGGTGCTTGGCAACATCACAAGATTTTTAGGAGTAGATGGGAACCAATACTACATATGAATACATAAAATTACATGATTAATGGAGATAAAAACAAAATACCCTGTTTTCACCTCAAAACAAGTTTTGAGGTGAGAACTACATTAGGCTTTCAGAATGATAAATTATGGCTTTACCAATCATTATTGACGTCCTCATGTCCTTGCTGATCATTATTGGCATATAATCATTGAATTTGACCATGATAGGACCCTAAAACCTAATGAGACCAAACCCTAAGACCTAATGAAATAAACTACAGAGTGAACAAGAGCCATGACTAAAATATATGGAAAAGGATCAGTAAGTACAGATCATGAGGGAAAATTGATGTAAACCCTAACATCAGTGAATCCATGACCTAATGGAATTCAAACTCATTAGTATGGGACTCCTACTATGAAATGCAATAGAGCAGATTTTGATCACTGATAGCAGTGTGAAGACACTGACACTAACATTGGCTCCAATGGGGATGGCTACTCCTTGGAGGTGCTAAGAACACTGTAGACCTAGTAGCCTTATCCATTGGGCATGGAGTCAAAAACACAAACTGAAATGCATGATTGAAAATTGATGAATTGACAACACAAACTGACTCTGAAACTGTCTTGAAAATGACTGAAAAAGTGACTCAAGACTTACTTAACTAAAACAAGTACTTACAAAGTTTTTTAATGGTAGCAGACCATCAAGATTTTAGGGCTTCAAATCATGATGACAACCACCTGCCTATTGATGAAATATGTACAATCATATGAAGTGGGCCTTCCAATGTAACCAATCTAGCAGATGGCTACTTACTGAAATTCTGCTCTCACTTTCCTGGAGCAGGTAGAACGATGTACATGTGGGAAACTCACAATAACAACTGAAACCAAGGCTTATGCTAACGAACCAGGCAACATTCATCTTCTCTAATGCTTGCAAAAGAATGCCGAAGGGATCTTGAAAATCCTGAAGCACTAGCTTGTCTTCAGATCCAGAAGCAAAAATACAAGTACTTCCTTCATTATGATCTGAAAGAACAGTTGGTTGCTGATTGATAGGAAGAAATAGAGAAGTATAAGCTTATGCTATCTGAGTGTTGGCTGTAAATTCCTCGAGCATGAGAAATTTTGACTCGATTTTTGGCATGTTGTCTCTCTCAGGCTCATATTCCTCAATTTCATAGTCTAAGTCATTCTTAAACAGAAAACATTCTTCAAGATTATCAAACATGACAACCCTATCATCTTCATGAAAGAAAACAATATCTGTTCACTGATGTATAAATCTAATTTCAATACTATCATCATTTTCAAAAGTGGAAGAAGCTTCACTAACACCTTCTTGACTATTTGAACACTGCAAACCTGCATTAGCTTGGGCTGTAACATGAACTTTCAGGAGTTGATCTATCTCATCTTCAGATAAAGGAGAGAGTACTTTTTGTTTTCTTTTGCTAAAAAGAAGATTCACAAGGTTGTTGAATATCTTCATTAATTTCAAGCAATGGAGTATATAAATTTTCCTCAAAATGCTGATTCATTTCATGTGATTCATGTTGACTATCAAGAGGCAAAATTCCTTCATCTTCAAGCAAAGAAGAAGCTACTGTATATTGATTATGATCTTGTGTAACGAAGTGAATGGCTTTTTGAGACTGTTGTTGAAGGGAAAAATCAAAGAAGGCTTCAATGATTTCTTCATCATCACGATCTGAATCTAGATCTGGAATAGCCAACTTGACTTTATCACAATCTAAAATTGGAACTTGATTTTCTTGTGTACCATCTTCTGCTATGATCATATCTGAAATAAGACCTTGTCTTCCATCATTTTCAATTGTACTAAGATATTGAACCTGCTACAAATTTTCCTGAGCATCTTGACAAATATCCTCTAAGCTCTCTTTATGCTGCTGAAATGGATTTCATACAGGGCTTCAATGATCTCATCATCCATGAAGTCATCATCTTCATAAATTTTCTCAAGATTTTCAACAAAACTATAGACATGTTTGCAACAGTTCTGAACTAATATTAAGGATGGACAAGATTCTTTATACCTTTCAAAGAACATGGTATGAAAATATTTTAAACAATAAATACAAGCAGTATGGGAATAGTAGACATATTGGTAGTACTATAATCAAGGGCAGTTCTGAGAGTGTTTTGAGTCAGGGCAATAAGGTTCTAAATCTGTCTAGTTTCTCCTTTCCACCTGCGGTCTTTAGTCTCTTAGGGAAGGGTCTTAACTTTGCCTTAGCTCCCAGGAAAATCCCTGTGGATGACATCATTTGTGATGTCGAATTTGGCATTAAGAACCTTTCGGATAAGATTAAAGACACAATTAGGCAAGATTGTGCCGTGGCCCTAAGGAGAGCTAAGCCTCCCCGTAGCAATATCAGCAAGACTGAGTTCGAGGCTTCTAAGGCCTTGAACAGGAATCGGGAAATCGTGGTCTTGAAAGCTGATAAAGGTGGGGCTGCCGTCATTATGGATAGGAGTGATTACATGAATTAGCTCGATCATCTCTATAATAGTGGAAGTTACAAGAATCTTTCAAAGAATCCCCTTAAGAAGGTATCCAGAACGGTCGCTCTTGCAATAAAATCTTGCAATTCCACTATTCCTCTATCCCAGAATCTTATTGGGGGAAACCCCATTGCTCCTAGGATTTATGGCCTTCTGAAGGTCCATAAGGAAGGGGTCCCCTTGAGACCCATTGTCAACACCATAGGTGGTCCGACTTACCTCCTAGCCAAGTTCCTTGCCGCTAAATTGAGGCCCTTGGTTGGTCATATTGAGTTCTTCGTCAAAGACTCGGCTTCCTTTATTGATGATCTAAAAAGGGTTAAGCTGGAGCCCGAGGACATTCTGGTAAGTTTCGACGTGGTCTCTCTTTACACCTGTATTCCTATCAATGAGGCCATGAAGGTGATTTACAAGCTCACCGAACATGATACGGTGAAATTGGTTGAGCTTTGCCTTACCTCCACCTTTTTCAGCTTCGAAGGAGAATTCTATGAGCTGACCTGTGGGGTTGCCATGGGCTCCCCGTTGTCCCCGGTAGTCGCCAATCTCTTTATGGAGGATTTTGAGTCTAAGGCTTTGGCCTCCTCTCGTTTCCTTCCAAAGCTTTGGAAAAGATTCGTTGATGACACTGGTGTTGTCTGGTCTCATGGTCCTGATGAGCTGGATCATTTCTTCAATCATCTTAATAACCAGTCTACCGCCATAAAATTCACGATGGAAAAAGAAGACAATGGTTGTCTTCCATTCTTGGATGTTCTCATTTCTAAGAAAGCAGATGGTTCTTTCTCTCATCAAGTGTTTAGGAAGAAGACGAATACTGAGCAATACTTGCATGCTTCTTCGCATCATTTCCTTGCTCAAAAGATAGGTGTTCTAGGCACTCTTGCCACCCGTGTGGTTAGAATCTCTGATGAAGAGAGCTTGGAAAAGGAGAAGGCTCATCTCCTAGATGTCTTTGTGAAAAATGGTTACGATAGACACCTGGGTCAAAAGGCCTTCCTCAAGGCTAAGAAGGAGCCGTCAATCCGTAGGGATCCTAAGGATCGTGTCATGGGAGTTAACCTTCCCTATATCTAGGGGACCACAGATAGGATTGCGAGGATTCTGAGAAAGTTTGATGTGCCCGCAACCTTTAGACCTCTTAATACTATGCGTAGCTCCCTCAGATCTGTAAAAGATCCTATTGACCCTAAAGACATGAAGGGCGTCTATGTCATCCCTTGTTCTTGCGGGATTCCGTATATTGGTGAGACAGGTCGCTCTATCAATCAAAGGATTAGCGAGCATTCAGCTAACTTGAGGCATGGGAGGACCAAATCCTCAGCCCTTGCGAAACATGCTGAGAAGACGATGCATCATGTATGTGTCGAAGAGGCTCAAGTCATTGCTAGAGTTGCTCAGTTTCACCATCGCAAGTTTAGGGAGGCCCTGGAAATTGAAAAAAGGCCGAATAATCTTAATAGGGATGATGGCTGGAAGATCAGCAGCTGCTGGGTCCCAGCCCTGTCTTCCTAACCTCCGCGGTCCCTTCTTGGTTTGATCTCTGGGTTTCTTGTTTCCTTTCCTTAGAGTTGTTTTTCTTTGGGTTTGTTGTGTCATTTTCTTGCTTTACTCGTGAGTGGATTGGTTCTCCCTTTAATTTTCATCCTTATGGTTTGATTTAATCTCATCTATTTCCCATTTATTCGAAGATTTTTAATAAGAATATTTAACATAATTGTACTAACCTTAGAATGGAAGGTATTTAATTTAGCTTTCAATTAACCTTAGATTTTTAACAACCTAATGCTATGTTTAAAGATATTTTTACAATTAATGAATAAATTAAAATATACATTTCGTAACTATTCAATATTAATTTTCCATTTTTTCGTTTAATTAAATAAAAAATTGTTATTTAATTCTAAGTTAATTTAAACTATCCCTAATAAATAAAGTAAGAAAAAATTGTTTTATTATATATATTATTTTATCCAATCATTAATATTATTGGAATGAGGTTTTGAAAAATACTAATTAGATGATTTATTTATATATGTATACTTTGAAATATATATTATTTCACACATTAAATAAAATTATTATGAGAATTGGAAAATAGTAATATTATATTCTTATAGATTTAAGATGGATACATTTTTATATTTATATTTTATATATTTATATATAGATATACAGGTATATATAATATTTTAAATAATTAAATGGTTTAGTTTGTTAACTAACCATTGATCCAATCTATTTTTTAGTAAATATATTCTTTCTAGAGATTTATATAATGGATTTAATAACTTAACATTAAATATATTATTATATTAGGAATTGAAAAATATTAATTATATATATTTATTAATGATTTAAATAATAAAATAGATAAATTTATTATCTAACCAATGATTTAATAACGTGACACTAAATATATTATTATTAGGAATTGAAAAATATTAATAATAACTATATTTATTGATAGTTTAAATAATTAAATAGATAAATGTAATATCTGACCTCGGTTCTGTTTATTTTTACCCAATTTACATGACTCAGATATAATAATAATTATAAAGGATATTAATATTATTTTAGTTAAAGGAGGTTTGACTGGGGTCCTTAGGTTGAAAAATAGCCGTTAGTCTTTCTAGCCATTGGAGTCTCTGCTTAGACTATATAACACGCTAAACTGGATCTGTATCTTCAACTTGTCCTGACGATGAACCACACTAGTTGGTTCGAAACGCGTCGACAAATGATCAATTATGTGATTTCGCCGAAAAGTTTCTAAACAAATACAAGCAGGCGACAAACTTTCATACCAAGATCGGGCTTCACCATCTAGAGTGGCCATGAATATATTCATCAAGAAATCTTCAGGAAAATCAACCTTCAACTTGTGAATATGCATGTGAAATCTAACTAGATGTAAAGCAGCATCATTCCTATCATCATCTTTAAATGTAGGCAAATTTCTTTGCCAATCTACCTTAGGAATTTTATTTTGGAAACTTGGAATGTGATCTCGGCTCATGGGAGCATACCTTCGAGTAAACAAATCCATTTTGATTATAATGAATTCACCAAGAAATTCTTCAGGCTACTAGTTCTTAAAGAGTGGAGTTGCCATAAAAATTTGGAACCTTGGGATTTTTCGACACTGGAGTTACCAGGTGAATGATTTCAGCCTTCCGGTGTCTAATCGTTGTCCACCATCAACAATCAGATCTAAACTTGATACATTTTACTGAGGAACATAAAACTACGTTCCCTAGTATGGTCGCCACTATGTTATCACCTAGATTGACCTCAGACTGAAGGGAGGCAATTCTAGGGTAACCACAAACCAAGCTTGACCTGGTAGCTAGCCCTACCAGGCTGGGAGAGGGCTCTCTCGTTATGAATCTCAGTCAAGATGACTCGATTAGGAACAATATTTTATGCTAGGTATAATAGCTCAAGGGTTTTGATTGATTTTGTTGGCACTTTTTCCAGATCAGGAGGAGCTGGACAATTTTGGGTATGGAAAACTAAGGTAAAATCACAGGTGATTCTATGGGGCAAGGTAGGTATGATCTTCAACACCTTAAATCTTGATGGGGTGAAAGGCTAGACTGGTGAGGAGCTAAGAAGGGCTTGAGCAAGTCAAAAATACTTCCTAAACAGATGAAAACATAAACTACTAGTGTTTTCCCAAGGCAGAGCATTAAAACCTAATGTATTCCACCTATCTGACTTGAAAACAACCAATCAGAAGAGATTACATGAAAAAGGCATATATAAATAACATGAGAACAAATTAACAGAAAAAGAAACACATGCTAAAGGCCATACCACAGGAATCCCATAAAAATAGTTGCAACTTTATTAGCTTCCTGCCAAAAATGCTACAAAATGATAAGTGTTTAGTGCATGAGCATCCAACTAAATCCAACCTCTACAAATGACTAAGAAAATACATAATATAGGAATAAAACAACTCATCCTGACCTTCAGGGGTTGAATCCATGAGAAGGCGTTGTTTCAACCATTTCCCAACAAAGAACTGGAATATAGGCAGTCAAACAACTTGCCTCTACAAGAGGGGAAACTGATTCATTTGACTCAAAACCACCTCCAACTAATGAATCTACCATCTAACACTATTTTACCACTAAATTTACATGACATGTTATTAATTACATTAGTGAAACCATCCATGAGGAGAGAGAAATCAAATTCACAGTCAAAACAGGTGAATTTTGATTTTCTGAGCAAAATGGTCAAAAGTGCAACGCCACTGGCTCAAAGCACCGCACCACTTTCAGCACACTTTTGGAGGCCTTCCCCTTAGAAAAATTGACCCATGATAGCTCATTGGAAAGGTATTCAGGTATAGTTTTTGGAACACCTGGAATATTTGAATTTGGAGGTCATTTTCCCCCTGAAAACTTGAATCTCCCAAGACTGCTTCTGTGTATCCAAGAAGAGGTAGAAAGGTCATTTTTTGGTAGTTATTGGACCTTTTGGTGGACCAGATTTGCTCCAAAACTTCTAAAAATTTACAGGGTGCATATCCTCATAATTATGAATCCAAAAATGTCAACCTTGTCTCCATTAGATGCCCCAGGAAAAAGCGTAGCGTCGGTGGCGCTGTGCTTCTAGGCAAATTTTCTGTGTTGTGAATTTCAACATTTCAAAAATGCAAAAAGTTCTCAAAATTTGCCCAAATTTGGCATGGAGCACCACCATCAAGTGCTTTGCTTGGCCAAAGAAGCTTGTGGTTCTCTTTGTTGCCTAGCTCTGCCTACTGAGGTGTCACTGCCTGTGTTTTCCTCCTCCTTATAGTCTCGGTCTTCTTTGTCCATGTTTGCAAGATTGAGGTGTATTAAGGGAATGAGTGAAAGTGTTTTTAGGAATTAGGTTATGGGAGATGAGTGTATGGGCTAGAAAATGAATGAGGGAGTAGGAATCATAAAATGAGAGGGAGGACTTGGCTTGCTTGAGAAATTGCCCTTTGGGAAGAGAGATAAAGGGATGGGGATGATATGGAATAGGGATAAAGGGATAAAGGGATAGGGAAAAGTTTAGAGCTGTAGTGATACGTGATAGGAGGAACAATGGGGGTTTTAGGGTTTAGGCATAACCAAGGGAGATTTTTAGGGTTTCACACTTGCCATGGGGAATAATGCTAAAAATTTTGAAATGCAAACCAAAAATGTAGTAAGGGATGTTGAATTACTTGCATTTAAGGGAAGAGAGGACAATATTTATGTTTCTTGAAGTTTTAAGGCCTTTCTAGCTCTCCTACCAAAAGCGCATGCCACTGCCAAAAATGCAGCGCCACCCTCTCAAAGTGCAACCCTTTTATAGACCACTTTTTGAGGCCTTCCCTATGTCCAAATTGAGAATGGGATAGCTCATTGGAAAGCTTGTCAATTCTAATTTACAGAACATCTTGAATTTTTAAATTTGGAGTTCATTTTCCCTGTCAAAAGTCTAGTCTCCCAAGACTGGTCAAAATGTGCAGAATGAGGCTGCCAAAATACAGAGTGTTGTATTCAATGTTTGGAGGTCTTTTTGAACTCCAAATTGAGCTCATGGTAGCTCATTGGAAATATATTTGTGTCTAGTTATCATTTGAATCATCAAGTAAGTCATTTAGTCAGCCTATCTAGGAGAAATATTTATTTCCCCAAGGTCACTATAGAAGTGCATCAACTCTCTTGGGGCAACTGTACTTTTGAAATTTCCTAAAACCATGACACCTATGTACAAATTGAAGGAGTGATTTATTCTTGGGTCTATTATGGACAAAAACCTCTCTCACTTTTGTCAAATTCATCTTTTCTTGCGCAGAAACACAGTTTGAAGAGAAACCGTCCCTTATCTATGGTGAATTGCTTATTCCTTGGAATTACTTCTCGAAAAATGATGGAGACCTGATGTTTGATGATATGAAATGGCCTCATACCTTCTAATATCCCTTATGCCTCCTCTTCTCAGATATCTCTAATCCCATAGCCAACCCTAGCTCAGTGGGAGAGGAAATTAGGGTTTTAGTGCTTGTTTCTCTTTAGATTTTGCAGGTGAATTGGTGGTCATGATGACTTGATTTTTGCAGTGGCAGGTGCTTGGCAACATCACAAAATGTTTAGGAGCAGTTGGGAACCAATATTACATATGAAAACATAAAATTACATGATTAATGGAGATAAAAACAAAATACCATGTTTTCACCTCAAAACGAGTTTTGAGATGAGAACTACATTAGGCTTTCAAAATGATAAATTATGGCTTTACAAATCATTATTGACCTCCTCATGTAATTGCTGATCATTATTGGCATATAATCACTGAATTTGACCATGATGGGATCCTAAAACCTAATGAGACCAAACCCTAAGACCTAATGAAATAAACTACAGAGTGAACATGAGCCATGACTGAAATATATGGAAGAGGATCAACAAGTACAGATCATGAGGGAAAATTGAAGTAAATCCTACTTTCAGTGAATCCATGACCTAATGGAATTCAAACTCATCAGTATGGGACTCCTATTATGAAATGAAAAAGATTAGATTTTGATCACTGATGGCAGTGTGAAGACACTGACACTAACAGGAGGAGTTGCAGGCTCGCACTCCATAGGCTGGCACAATATCCACTAGTCTCACGGTTGGCATTTCAGCTACCGCGGAGATGTTGCGCATAAGGGTGACGAACGCAATAGTTCTACCAAATGGAGCACTTACTACAAACAATGAGGTTGATAGGCCCATGGTTAGCAGCCTAAAATGGGTGGGCTTGAATATGGCCGTGCTCCCTCGAGAGACGCTCCACCTCTTACAAGATGGAGTCACCGCGGATCTTAGGAGAGTCGCACTCTGCAGGTGATGAGCGAGCAGCGCATCAATATCGAGAAGTTGGGCCTGCAGCACAACGAGGTAGTGGAACATGCTCACACATCAATATCAAGTAGTTGGGCCTGCAGTGCAACGAGGCAGTGGAACAGAATAAGAAAATCATGCAGGTAGTGGAGGAGGCCTGCCGAATGGTCCCAGAGTTGGACATTTAGGCATAATAATCAACTGAGGCGCACGTCCGCAAGTTGGCTACAGGGGTGCATGATGCTCGAATAGAGGTGGTCAGGATTCAGCTGGAGCTGAACCTACAGATCACAGAATTGCAATTGAGGGCTCAACCTTCAACTTCGCTAAAAGTTAGGGAACAACGTGCCACCGCTATTACAACAACAATAGTAGTGGTCGACAGTGCAGTAGAAAACCACACACGAATCTTTGAATAATCATTCAAGGTCCTGACCACCCTACAGGAGGACCCAAATGTAGAGTGCCCAGAGACAGAGGCGTGCAAGCTACAACAAAGCTATGACGAGGTCAAAGGGATTGTGCAAACGGTTTCCCTCACACAGAGGCTCGCATGGCTGTAGGAGGCAAAGGCACTTAAGGAACAAGTGGATGTCATTCGGCACAAAGAAGTGGTCCTAAAAGCTCGCCTATAGCCATGGATAGACGAGGCATATACGATCACAAATTCCATTGAAGGAAAGCTCGTGAGACTGTAGGAAACTCAACAGAAGATTCATGGTATCAGTTCAATGGCAGTCATCGAGCAGAGAGTGGAAGAAGTCCAGCAGGTGTTCGCTCAATGCGTTGTCGAGGTTGCGGTCATCCAAACGAAGCTGGGAGGTCTTCGCGCTAATATCTCTATGTCTATAGAGTGACTCGAGGACGAGTCATGATGTTTGTGTTGTGGACCTGTTTGGCGCGGGATCCCCCAAGAGTTGTTTTGGGGCTAAACGCCCATATTTTGGTCAAATTTTGTAACCCAAGTGTAAAGACTCCTCAGTTTGTGGTCACGAAGCACATAGATGTTAAAGAGTCATAGGGTTGTCCACACTTATTTTGGAAATGTAATGTCGGTTGTAAAAGATCTACCCATGGTCCGCGAACCATGGGATTGTATAAAAAGAGCTAAGCTCTAAGTAGATAGAAAAGAAATGAAGAGGAAGAGAGTCATAGCTTAGAGCAAGAAGTCTAAGTCTTAGCGTAGTTAGAGGCTCTGCAGCTGAGTGTGCAGAGGCCTAGGGTAGAAGTATGCAACTGAGTGCACGGACCCCTACAGCTGAGTGCATAGGGCGGGTAAAGCCTGTAATTGTCCGGATTTATCAATAAAGAGAAGTATTATACAAATTTTGTGTCTTTATTTCCTGTTTATTCATCTTGTTATGTCGAGTATGAATTTCAATTATAATACTTATATGATGCACGAATTTATGTAAATGTGTTGGTTAAGTGAACGTAAGTAAGAACATCTATTTACATGAAGCTAACTAAGATTAGTTAATAAGATAAGTAAGAAAATTAGCCTAGTTTGGGAGCTATCGCAGTTCGCTACCCTAGTAGCGCGAAAGTCCCTGAGCCACAGGTTAGGGCTGTGTGGAAACCAATTGTACCCTTTCACGAAGGTACTGAAGGTTGGAACAGAGGGCTAAGCAACCTGTTCAAAGGAAGGTATAGCCGAAATAAACCGACATCACAACCATCTCAACGGTGCGGAAACTTGGTTCCAGCACCACCCCATACTGCTTTGGGTGAGACTTCATTCTGTGCTTTGCAGGCTTCTACCAAAAGGGCCAATAGTGTACGAATTTGTTTGGCTAACTAATGTTGAACCTAGGTCAGGCCCGCTCAAGCCAACAATGCTCTACGAAACCATTTTCTGACTGAACCTTAAGCCACTACCAAGATATAGCGTGCAGAACCGACAGTAGTGGGGAACTCAATGGCACACATGGCCTCCTTTCCTGCTTGCATCAGTCTATCCCAAATGCTTGCATGGACGATGAGTTTGAATTGTTCTAGATCACTTGTGGTTCTGGGAATGAAGGGGGGACTAAAGAAACCTTTTGATCATACATACAATTCGGGAAAACAGTAAGGTCTCTAAAAAACTAGAAATAACCTCTTTGCAAGTCAAATAAGACGAGATCCCTCGTCCACCCAGGCTTTAATCCACCATCAAATAATTCCACATAAGCATAGACAATAAGTGCTAATGAGCATATCCAAATATTCATAATAAGGGCTAAAGGACCGAGAAAAGATTCTTGTGCAAAGAGGTAAGGCAATGACTCCACTGGCGTACAGACCAAGCTTGGTGGCAGTAGAGCAACGTTTGCGATTTCTAGGTAGTGACTCCACCAGGGTACTGTTCATGATCACTAGTAGTAGAGCAACACTAGAGTACCATGACCACTATACTGAAAAAAAGTTTAAGCTCATATGATAACTTCAGTTTCCCTCTTCCTTCCCAGGATAGTAGGGCATAACACCCTGTTATGAAACTAGCTCACAGAAAGATAGAAAAGATGGTTGAACGCCTTAGAATTCAGCCTCTTCGAGGGGGCAACCTCCTTTAAATTACACAAATGAACAATTCTTTGATGATATAAATGAAAAGACCTCCTTTCTATATATAGGAGTCTAAGGGGTCATAATATAATCAGAGCCGACATAACAATAATAATGTAAGGGCACAATAGTAACAATAGTGGGCTTCTATGGGGCACAATAGTAACAATATGGGCACTACATGGGTACATCAATATAATAAGTGGGTTGTGCTAATAACAATAAGGGGTTAGACTAGTATTATAGGGGCTTAACATGCCCCTCTCCTTCAAAAAGTGTTGTCCTCAATGCTTGAGTAGTTCTTGATGCTTTCGTATAAAATTCTTGTCCTCCCATGTGGAATATTTAGCGGGTAAGTTCTTCCACTGGATGAGATACTCTGAAATTGATCGATCTCGTAGCTGTCAGGTTGTTGTTTCTGTGACTGCTCCAGGTTCCAATATGATTTTTCCTTCCTCTTCAATTTCTGGCAATATTGTTTGAATTGGGACCTTTTGCAACTTTTGAATAAGTGACCATACTTCTTCGTCCTTCTTCCATTCATCCGTTGCTTTGTTTATCCAATCTAGTTGGATAATAGAAATAGCACAAAACAATGCTTCCACATCCTCATCCTTTCTTGAGAGTGCATCTGCAACAAAATTTTGCTTCCACTTTCTATAGATGATGTGAAAGTCATAAGCCAACATATTTGTGACACATTTTTTTTGTTCTTCTAAAGATAATAGTTGTTCTAAAAAGTATTAAGACTATCATGATCCATTTTTGCCTTGAAGTGTCTTCCCATTCGGTAAGGTCGCCATTTCTTAAGTGCATGTAGTATTGCCAACATTTCCTTCTCATAAATAGCTTGCTTGAGATGTAGCAGTAAAAATACCCAATCACCCTACATCAAAACATTTTTCACTACGATGTTGATCTACCTGTTGCTTGATTTGATTTTGCACCAAAGTGGCGTTATCCTTTAAAAGTTGGAGAACTTGTTGTTGATGCTCGATGTGATCTTTCATTGTTTGAACATTTTTCTTCTTGATATGTCCTTCTATCTTTAGAGTTTGAGGAGTGGTAATTTCTTCCAATCCTTTACAAGATATGGTCAGTTTCATTTCATGATGCTCGATGTGATCTTTCACTTCTTGAACATTTTTCTTATTGATATGTCCTTCTATATTGATAGTTTAAGGGGTGGTAATTTCGACCAATGAATTACAAGATATGGTTGGATTCATTTCTTCTTTCTCGATGTGATCTTTCATTTCTTGCACCTTTTTCTTCTTGATATGTCCTTCTATCTTGAGATTTGGGGGAGTGGTAATTCTTGCCAATGCTTTACAAGATATGGTTTGATTCATTTCTTCTTTCTCTGGGGTTGGGTCCTGGCATATGTCTTCTTATTTTGATGTTTCTTGATCCTTTTCTTGCTCCTCTTCATACTCTATGTAAAATAATTTCTTCTTAGCACAATTATGACCTTTAGTGCATTTGCTATCACAATTGTAACAACGCCCTTTTTCTCTTTTTTCTTCCAATTGTTGTGGTGTAACCCTTGTAGGTTGTGGAAGGTTAGGAGAAACAACACTTCCATCTTTATGGTTGTGAGGGGTAGAATTCCTTGTTGCCATAATTTTACTTTGCACTATGCAACAAAGCCCTTTTACTATTTCCAATTGTTGTGGTGTTGCTCTTTGTATCCTCATAATGCGCCTATCATTTCCTCCATGAAAATTGACCACATAACAAGTTATTTACGAGAACAAAGCCCTTTATACCATAAAAATTGATCCGGTTCTAATATGAAGATGCAATACATATATTTTGTAACAGTGGTACACCATGTAGATCAAAATATTGCTCCATCTGATGTATCCATGTTGCGAGATCCTTGCCATCAAACTTCCTCATATCGATTTTTGGAATATGGTGGGTGTTCGATCCCACATTAGAGTCTATGAAATCATGATTAACATTTCTTTTGTTTGCATCATGAGTTTCCTTTAGTACCTTTTCATCATTAGCAAGTATTTCTTGTAGAAAATTTGTCAAATCTGTCTTTAAATCTGCCATGTCTGCCTTCAAATCTGTCTTCAAATCTGCCATGTCTCTCTTCAAATCTGCCTTCAAATCTATCTTCAAATTGTCCATCTTAGCTTCCACACCCTTTATCTTAGATTCCATGCCATTTATCTTAGCTTCTGTTAGCTTTTGTGAGAGTGACATTTGTTGCACTTGGTCTTATAATTTTGATATATCATATAGTATTTCTTCCTCTTTTTCACGAGTCATGCTAAAGCTTTGAGGTTGCTTACTAGATGTTTGCATTTTCTTTCCTTGGGGCATCAGTTACCGATAATAATTCTCTAATATGCCCTTTGAATTCCTTCAAAATAAAATTTCAAACCAATCTTAAGCAAAAATTTAAAAAAATCTACACACCTTTTTTCACTTTGTAGGAGCTCGATATTGCCTCTGATGTATCTCTGTACTTTCAGATCATCCAGTTTTGAAATTGTGACCTGTAGTAGCCCTCTGTGTCCTCTTTCCAATGCCACCATTTTGATCCAAATTGGATTCTCCAAGGAAGAGCTATGTGAAATCCGCCATAGTGACCTGATTATAGACTAGTTCAGTAGAGCGAACTTGTATGATGTGGCACGAGTCATTGTTTCGCCCTTTGGCTCTGAAAATTATCTACAAGAAACTAAAGTCCATATTTTTTTTGTAACTTCTTACAAAATTTAAATCCGATACTCAGATAGAAAGTTATGACGATTTTCCCCATGTCACCTGTTTGGAATGTAACTCAGGAGTCTACAAAAAGACCAACTTCCTCAGATCATATCTCTGCAAATGTAGCGCTAAAAGCTCTGAAATTTGGACTTGAGGTTCAGCATGATTTCTTCTCAAATGGGTTTTATTTTTAGCTTCTGAAACATCGTAGAAAAAAAGTTATAGTGAAAATTCCACAATGACCTATTTGGAGCAGCGAAACTCTAGAATCCAAAGCTCTGATACCAAATGTTATGAAACCAGCTCATAGTAAGATAGGAAAGATGGTTGAACGCCTTAGAATTCAGCCTCTTCGAGGGGGAAAACTCCTTTACATTACACAAATTAATAATTCTTGGATGATACAAATGAAAAGACCTCCTTTCTATATATAGGAGTATAAGGGGTCATAATATAATCAGAGCCGACATAACATAATAATGTAAGGGCACAATAATAACAATAGTGAGCTTCTATGGGGCACAATAGTAACAATATGGGCACTACATGGGTACATCAATATAATTAGGGGGTTGTACTAATAATAATAAGGGGTTACACCAGTATTATAGGGGCTTAACACACCCTACCTTGATAAAGGCTAGTTTTTGTAGATTAGGATAGCCGACCAGTTCGAGGGAGGCTCGAGTACCATCAGTAAGACCACAAATCTATAAAAGAAACACTTATTTATGTCCCCTTAAGCTAGGCCAAAATACGTCAGAGATCCTGGAGTTCTCCCAATGAATCAACAATTGTTGCAGTTGATGCAAAAACCCCTCCAAAAATTTCTAAATCCTTAAAATTTTTGGAGCCCCTATATCGTGTGTGGAGCGATAAAAAGGTTTCTTTTAAACTCCTAATTACCTCACATTAATTGTCAACCCAGAGACGACTTTTTATTTCAAGAGTGTACTCAGTCTGAGGCGGCTATTTACTCAAGAGTAATGTTTAGTAGTATAGCATTCAGAAAATACAAGGGTAGACAGATGCTAAACTATGACTAAATTGATTCAAAAGGATAAAATCACACAAGACAGCTTATCAGTCAAGGGTGCGGAAGCGATAACCCATCCCTCTAGAAACTGATGGAAAGGAAATTAGAGCATGGACCATAGGTCTGGGAGCTAGGCAGCAACTGCTGAGGCTCACTACAGCCTTAGACCTTCTCTCACACCAAAGCAGCAAATACAAATAAATGGAATGGCAGCAAGTAAAATAGAACAGCAAATGGAAAATGGAACAACAAGTCTAAAATGGAACGGCCGTAAATGGAACAGCAAACTAGAATTAAAAGAATCTGAACAACAAACTTTAATTAATGGAAATGAACAACAACAAAGCCAAATTAATAGCAATCTTTACTCGAAGAATAAATCGAACAGCATAAGAAAATATAACAGCATTGATTAATGATGGAATATGAAACAATGCTGGAAATTCAAATATAAATACACACGACACACCTTAATAGTAATTTGATAATTAAGGATAATACAACTATGCTTCCAAATAGAATAACATTACTTTTGGATTCCAATAATCGGGATTTCAAATGAATCCAATGACAGTAATATTCAATACAGACGCTCTGTAACAGAAATAACTGGTTGAGATTAAAAGCATGCGATCAACTCTGAAAAGATTCAATTATACAATGCAGAGTCATTACACCGATTTCCTGAGAAAAAACATTAATGCATTAATCGTAGTAGAGCATAACATAGCATATGAAAGGTATATCAGATTACTGAGTAATAAAGATAAGAAAACCACGCATAAATCACAGTATCATGATACAATAGCAATTGTAAAGATATGATACACAACAGCAACAGCGTACTCCACCAGAGGCTGGGCCCTTAGCCGCCAGCGGACGCTGCTGGGTTACTTCAGAAGGAAAAGAGTGAAAAACAACACCCAAATTATGTATTAATCATTAAATGGTGAAATCATTACAATAGTTGAAGCTTTGAGACTTACAGCATAAAACAATCCTTTCTTCCTCCCATCCTATCATGAATCCTTGCTTCTGAATATCTAATTCAAATCATCAATTCTCCATCATTCGAATCCCCAAAGTCATCCTGAAGTCCCTCTGAAGCCATTCTGAAGCCATCCTGAAGCCATCCCCATCTCTGATCTTTGTTTTCATTTAAATAGAGAAAGACCAGAGAGCAGTTACACATAGATAATTACAACATGATTTCTTTTACAAATTTGGGTTGATTCTAACTAGATGATCAACAAGAAAATATATTTCTTTTCATCTCTCAACAAAAGCAAGACGAATTTGGGTTTGCAGCTGAGATTTGGAGGACGACCGCAACTGCAAATCTGAGAAAATCGTGCTCAAAGAACCTTACGTTTCTCTCTGTACAAGCTGAATTTGGCAAACCGTTCTTCATAAAGTTAATTGGGCCCGTTCTGAACAAAACCCATGTTCCAGATTTCTCAAATTCGTCTTCATTTGCTCAGAATCTCAATCGCAAAACTGTCACTCCTTAAACCAACGAATTTCTGAGTTGGCAGATTTAAAAATCAAATCTTCAATTTGGAAGTTACCTTGGAGGCTAAAAATGGTGAATAAGGTTATAACCAACTTAATAGAACTATCATTGATAAAATAATTCATAATCATCAATTTATTAGAAATAAAGGAGAATAAATAATATTAAGAGCATAAATCATCATAAAATGGAGTTATATAATAAATTATAATAAATGACATGATGAAGAATAGTGGAAATGGGTGGGATAAGTGTTCAAAAGTGATAATAATAATGGCATATTGACGGCCCAACATACCCCCACACTCAATATGTTGCATCTCCTCATGCAACGAAAACTGAATATATTGCATGTCCTCATGCAACCCAAAGACAAAAACCCATGTGTTAACCAAACAATAAAAAGATATGTTCATTTCAGCTCATGAAATGGATAGAACAAATGAATTCTTCCTCAATTAATGAATATTCAATTTTAGGAATCTTGATGAAGGCATAACAATTAAGTTGCAGCAAAATATGTTATAAATAACAACAACCTTCATTAACCATTTTCCCAAAAACTACAAACCAGATTTTGTTGAAATGTTGCAAATAGATTTGTAATATATGAATGCCTCTATGATCCAAAAATCGAATTGTTTTGATGCACGGATCATGAGATATAAACAAAATGGTTATAGGTGAGAGTGCATGATTTCCGAAATTTTATGAACCAATTTAACTTGAAATGATCTAGGTATGTGTATTTTAATAGTATATCTGTGTTTCCTAGAGATCACAAGAATTGAGTTCATAGTTTTAAAAATATTATTGAAATCAATTTCTACACTGAAATGGTATGCCTTAAATGAGAAAGAAAAGAGAAAACATCCATCATGCGTAGCAATTCCTCCCCCTCTTTGAAAAATTAGCATGCCCTCATGCGATGCTAGAAAACAAAGAGAGCTGGTTTCTACTATCTGTTGAATTCTATGCTTGGTGTAAAACAACATGGAATAAGGGAGGTGTTGAGAATGAATAAGAATAGCAATGGATGATAAAAAATATGAATGACGTGGTCATAAGAAAGAAATGAAGGAACACTCCCCCACACTCGGAAATGATATGCGGCTGAAAAAGGAGAAGTGGTAAAGATGTGAAATGAAGAATGATAAATAATGCTCAAAATGGATTTTCATTAAATTCTCCTAAATTCATAATAAATTAGAAAATTATGCTATTTTACCTCAAGTTTTACCTCCAAAAAGAAAAAAGTGAAATGGCATATATGTATTGACAGTTGTTGAAGCTGATGTAGACACAGTTGGTGCTGAAAGTGATGCAAAAGGTGGAATCCAGGTAAGCACATAATGTCTGAAGAATGGTTCACGTTCGCAAGTTTCTCGAGCCGCTTCTGTTAGTTGCAATAGGGTGGTCATGCGACGAATAGAATTCTGCCCATACTTGTTGTTCTCCTGTAAACAAAACACTATTTTGCATACAATGTTCTTGAATCCATAGTGTTAGCTTTGAATAGCAACAGATAAGATGCATGCAAAAATTTTAATTAGAAAACTTTATGTATACATGTAATACTAATATGTTGTCAAATCAACAAGGTATGGCAAAGTGCAGTAATCATATCGCATGCAATCCCATAATGCATACATTCCCCCCTCCAATGGTTTCCATAACCATAAAGCATATGAAAGGGGTGGTGCTGACGGCAAGGCAATGGAATGAACAATATATCAGTAAATGAAGCAGAATACACTTATCAATGATAGGACGGTGAAAGTTATGGTTATATTGAGAGCAAAGTGTGTAAAGATAGTTATGAATAAGAGATAGGACGCTTTGGATTGATGATAGTTTACGCAAAACGAAAAAGGACAATAATATGTTAAAAAGATGCTTTGCTGACGGTATTCTAGCTGAAAATGATGTGATTGATCATAAAACAATTTCTCATGCGTAAAGGTTCAAAACAGGGAAAAGGTTAAGGAAATAACTTCTCTGATAAAAAGAAAATAAGAAAAGGGTATTATAATAATAATTGACGAAAAGATATAACTTCAATACCATAAGCAAAGCCGCTGCTGCCAACAGGCGTCCATAGCCTCGGCAGGGTTGCTTTTTCACCCATATGAGCCAGAATCCTCAATTTATAACTAGAGAGTTTCAGTGCTATTCTACAGAAGAGATCAGTGTGCTGACGTGGTAACCAGATAACCACACTGCCATTCACTGGGATGTAGCAAAAGTGATCAGGCCGGCTCGTGATGAGACCTCCTGTTCCAAGGATAATTTGGCTATCCAATGGATCATAACCCTGGTGTGGTGGCCATAATGGGAATGTCATTTTGTTACAGCCTTATGAACATGGTAGGCTGGCTCGTAATGAGACCCCCTATCCTCCATCCGTGAACAAAATTTTATTGTTATTACACATTTTTATGATAAAAAGAGGGAGACTCAATACTCCTTAAGAGCAGGGATGGTGGAAGAAGATGAACATGTCAATAGAAAAAAATATACCCATAATATCATTTATTACAGACATAGAAGATTATAACCATGTAGGGTGGAATCAGCATGGTATTAAGATGATCAATCAGTATCATGTACAGTAGAAAACAATGCAGTAAAGTAATATATAAATAATTGTGTTCTTTTGAAAATAAACTATCATCAAGGAGTTGTCCTGTTAAAGGTCATAATGTAAATGATATTAACTTGCTTCAATAGAATCCATAATTTTTGTCCTCATAAAAATAATGTACTTCATGCCGTGAAAGGGAATCAATAAAATGTGGTTGAGATGAACTAGGAATAATCCTACAAGAGAAAGGAAGGGTTGCTCTTAAAAATATTCTCAAAGTGTTGCTTTTTTTGAAGGAACAACAAAAACACTCAAAAAGAAAGTGGTGGTCTATGTAGGAAACAACAAAGAAAATGCATACCAAAAAAACAAAAATACACACAAAAAAGTGTGAAAATGCAAATGTCGTTCCTTTGGAAAAAAAGAACAGAAAAACTAAAAGTGTCGTTCCTTTAAAAAAGGAAAAAAATGCAAGTGCCGTTCCATTTCGAAAAATGAACAGTAAAACGTGAAAGTGCAGGAGTGCTGTTCTATTTCGAAAAGGAAGAGCAGCTGTTCCATTTCGAAAAGGAACAACAAAACGTGAAAGTGCAAAAGTGTTGTTCCATTTCAAAAAGGAACAACAACTGTTCCATTTCGAAAAGGAACAGCAAAATGTAAAAGTGCAAAAGTGCTGTTCCATTTCGAAAAGGAACAGCAAAACGTAAAAGTGCAAAAGTGTTGTTCCATTTCGAAAAGGAACAGCAGCTGTTCCATTTCGAAAAGGAACAACAAAATGTGAAAGTGCAAAAGTGCTATTCCATTTCGAAAAGGAACAACAGCTGTTCCATTTCGAAAAGGAACAACAAAATGTGAAAGTGCAAAAGTGCTGTTCCATTTCGAAAAGGAAAAGCAAAATGTGAAAGTGCAAAAGTGCTGTTCCATTTCGAAAAGGAACAACAGCTGTTCCATTTCGAAAAGGAACAACAAAACGTGAAAATGCATAAGTGCTGTTCCATTTCGAAAAGGAACAACAAAACGTGAAAGTGCAAAAGTGCTGTTTCATTTCGAAAAGGAACAATAGCTGTTCCATTTCGAAAAGGAATAACAAAATGTGAAAGTGCAAAAGTGCTGTTCCATTTCGAAAAGGAACAGTAGCTGTTCTATTTTGAAAATGAACAACAAAATAAACCGTGAAAAGGGAACAACAAAATGAATGGCTGAACCAAAAAGTGCTATTCCTTTAGAAAATAAATAGCAAAACGAAAATGATGTCCCTTTGAAAAAGGAACAGCAGGAACGACAAAAATGCACACAAATGCTGTCCCTTCAGAAAAGGAACAGCAAAATACACAACCATAAAATGCAAACACGCGAAGAATGAATTAACTGTTCATTGCATTGATGCTGAGGATGAGTTGCAGTTTGAATGAAGCAACACCTGAAACACAAAATATAAGAGAAATTAGAAAAGAAACAGCAAAAAGCAGTATGTAAATAAATAAATTGAGTTACAACAGCTATGGTGTTATGTCAAAAAAATGATCTATTCGAAAAATGTTTTGGCAACAAAGACATGACATGAATCTTCAAATGGAAATCAATTCTTCATTTGTTCTATTGTGAATCCGTTGGGTAATGAGTTGGATGAGACTCCCTTTGTTTCATAAAATTTCTTTCAAAAATCACTTGTCCATAAATTGACCTTCTTTATTTTCCCAAGACTTGCAAAAAACGAGTGTCTACCTGCAATAAAACATTAAATCATGGAGAAAGAGAGGTGATCGGGCTCCCCTAATCCAAGAATTATGCAAAGAACAACAAGTAGTTACTCTATATAACAAATCCACAGAGAAAATAACAAAGTAAAATTTATTTGTCACCTGCGGGAGAGTAGTGGCCAATCATGCTAACCTGCAGTGTTTTAATCACAACTTCTTTGTTTTTCACCGAAATTGAGTGATTCCAAAGCAAAATGAGATCTAATTCAAAGGTATATCTCCAGTAGAAACAGGTTTTAAAAATTCAATGATATGATATGTCAATTTTAGATAGAACAACCTGCATAACAGAGTCATTTTCGATTACCCGGCTTAGACCAACAGTTGATATTTCAAGCATAACTTTTTCGTTTGATGTCAGATTCGAATGATTCAAATTGGAAATGAAAGTATATTCATTTATGTATTTCTAATAGAAACAGGTTTTTAGGAGAAGAATAATTGATAGGTCAAATACTGTAAGGAACAACCGGAAAGACATAGTTTTAAGGGTGCTGATTTACGATAGACAGTCAATATTTTGATCATAACTTCCCCATACGATATCGAAAATGAGTGATTCCAATTGTATTGTAAACTAGACTCATAGGGGAATCTACCATAGAAACAGTTTTTAAAAATTCATTTATTTAGGCCTCCAAAAACTGACTGTCCCAACTCTGTTCTTGAGCTGCCCACTAGACACCTTGTCACTGTTTTATTTCTAAATTTTTCGTTTCAAATCCAAATTGAATGATTCAAATTGGGTTAGAAATTAGACATCAAGGGATACCTAGGGTAGAAATATGTTTTAAAAATATTCACTTTTGGTCCCTCAAAACATGACTGTCCCGACTGTTTTTGCAGAAGTTCCATCAAACCCGCAAGCCAAAAAAATGATATTCAAGCATTTTTTATATTGATGATAAAAATGAATATAAGTGTTTGTAGAATTGTTATTTCTATTATAGATCATCTACATACACAAATGAGTTAAAAAAATTATCACCGATGTTGATTTGCATAGCATGTTGCAACAAAAACAACTAGGTTTACATGGAAAACAAAATGCATTTATTTATTCCCTTATTTATTTTATTTTCTATATTAACCTGTTTTGATTTGAAAAATGAATGTGGCTACGTATATGAGTACTTCCAGTGGAGCCATTTTCGAAATAAGGCTCCATGTATACACATACCCAAAGTTGAAAAATGCATCTTAATGGATATTAGGGTATGAGAAGCCAACTTCCCTTCAAAAAATGGTATCAAAAATTGTTGAAGCATAGAGTGATGTTGCAAACAAATGATGGAGTGAAACCAATCTTCAATATATCCTTTACTTTTGGATTTCGCATAGCCATCATATCATGAAGTTCTTGAGCTTTTAAAATAGCTTGTTGACGCATAGTAAAAGAAACCTCATTTTCTTCCATAGCTTCTACAATTTTTGCATTTGAAACATTCTGAATCTCATTGTAGGTTTTCTCTAATGGCGCATGTGAGCTAGAATGGGTGGGAAGGGTGGGTAAATTTGGCAGTTCAACATTGTAAGCATGTTGTAATGGTTTATTGTGGCGAGGGTGTGGAGTTAGTTGAGCAGGGCATTGTGTATGGAATGGAGCATTTTGATGATGTGGTTGATTGGGTTGTGTGAATGGTTTTGATGGGCAAGCAAGATATTTGTGGAAGAGCTGGTGGAGAATATGGAGAATGTGCTTGTGCTACAAGATGAGGGAGAGTAGTCATGCAATCATAAGGTGAACCATGCCAAATTTGTAGATAAGATTGGTGGTTATATTGAAATTGACATGGCTGCCCTAAAACATGAGTATTCCATAATGGATTATGCAAGTAAGAGAATGGAGAAGAAGTGCTTTGAACCATACCTTTAGGCCATGATTTCCATGGTTTTGACCTTGTTGCAGCTTCCTCACCTCTTTTATATGATACTTCCATCCTAGATAAGGAAGAGTGAGTATCTATGAGATGCTCCTTTCGGTCATGAGGGTAAAACACTTCATCATTCTTCATTTTTATGAACCTGCAAAACATCCAATTTTTCATTTAGAGAGCTAATAAAATCAACTTTAAAATTTTCAAATAAAGCATTGATTTCAGCTCTTATGTCTCCTATTCTTGTAGCAGATTTGGAAAAGGAAAAACAAACATCTCTAGAATTCTTACCAGCCTTGGAGATTCCTCTTGAATACCTTATGCACAACTCACAAATATCATCATATGATAACTGAAAAACATCACCTTTTCCTATCAGATTTAAGGGTTCTAAAAATTTATCTTTGATTCCTTTAAGAAGGAGTGTTTTTAAAATCTCTTTTCCAAATGCTTATGTTTTGATTTTTAAAGGTTAAAATGAAATTGATCTACATAGTCCTCCAAGCTTTCATCTTCCCCTTGTATCATATCGAAAATATCTTCATTGGATTTGCAAAAGTATTCGTACTTCTTCAAGAATATGTTCTTCATGTCCTCCCATGATTGGATGCAATTCCCACCTAGGCTCATGAACCATCGGAGAGCTGCTCCTTTTAGAGTAAGAGGAAACACTTTCAACCTTTGATTGTTAGTGTAATAATCATATCCTCTACAAAGTATTTCGAACTCAAATAAAAATGTATGTGGATCTTCATTTGCTAAACCATGAAAATTTGGTAAAGATGGGGGAATTATGTGCATTTGTGTTACTCCTCCTAGATCTTTGATAGGAAATTCAAAAGTAGAAACGTGAGCCATTTCTTACCATAGTATAAGATGTTCTTCATGTGTTTCTTCGAGGCTCCTTCTACAAATGTTCCTGTCAATCGGTTAGTGAAATGGGTGGTGCTTACATCACCACTTGCGTGAGATCATATGATTCATTTTTAAAAATTTCTGTCTTTTTCCTAATTATGCACACAAAAATTCAAACATCTATTTCTACCCTAGGTTCTTTAACAGTCCTGCTGGAAAGCTGATGGGGGAGCAGGGCTTTTACATTCTCCGTACGCAGGTTCTTACCTTTCGTTTTTAAGATCCAACTCTTCCCTAGCAGGCACTCATCAGATTCACACTACTCTTTTGAAATGGCTACACTCTCCCCGGCAATGGCGCCAAAATGTGGAGTGATAAAAAGGTGTCTTTTAAACTCCTAATTACCTCACATTAATTGTCAACCCAGAGACGATTTTTTATTTCATGAGTGTACTCAGTCTGAGGCGGATATTTACTCAAGAGTAATGTTTAGTAGTATAGCGTTCAGAAAATACAAGGGTAGACGGATGCTAAACTATGACTAAATTGCTTCAAAATGATAAAATCACACAAGACAGCTTATCAGTCAAGGGTGCGGAAGCGATAACCCATCCCTCTAGAAACTGATGGAAAGGAAATTAGAGCATGGACCATAGGTCTGGGAGCTAGGCAGCGACTGCTGAGGCTCACTACAGCCTTAGACCTTCTCTCACACCAAAGCAGCAAATACAAATAAATGGAATGGCAGCAAGTAAAATAGAACAACAAATGGAAAATGGAACATCAAGTCTAAAATGGAACGGCCGTAAATGGAACAGCAAACTAGAATTAAAAGAATCTGAACAACAAACTTTAATTAATGGAAATGAACAACAACAAAGCCAAATTAATAGCAATCTTTACTCGAAGAATAAGTCGAACAGCATAAGAAAATAGAACAGCATTTATTAATGATGGAATATGAAACAATGCTGGAAATTCAAATATAAATACACACGGCACACCTTAATAGTAATCTGATAATTAAGGATAATACAACTATGCTTCCAAATAGAATAACGTTACTTTTGGATTCCAATAATCGAGATTTCAAATAAATCCAATGACAGTAATATTCAATACAGACGCTCTGTAACAGAAATAACTGGTTGAGATTAAAAGCATGCGATCAACTCTGAAAAGATTCAATTATACAATGCAGAGTCATTACACCGATTTCCTGAGAAAAACCATTAATGCATTAATCGTAGCAGAGCATAGCATAGCATATGAAAGGTATATCAGATTACCGAGTAATAAAGATAAGCAAACCACGCATAAATCACAGTATCATGATACAGCAGCAATTGGAAAGATATGATACACAACAGCAGCAGCGTACTCCACCAGAGGCTGGGCCCTTAGCCGCCAATGGATGCTGCTGGGTTACTTTAGAAGGAAAAGAGTGAACAGCAACGCCCAAATTATGTATTAATCATTAAATGGTGAAATCATTACAATAGTTGAAGCTTTGAGACTTACAGCATAAAACAATCCTTTCTTCCTCCTATCCTATCATGAATCCTTGCTTCTGAATATCTAATTCAAATCATCAATTCTCCATCATTCGAATCCCCAAAGTCATCCTGAAGTCCCTCTGAAGCCATTCTGAAGCCATCCTGAAGCCATCCCCATCTCTGATCTTTGTTTTCATTTAAATAGAGAAAGACCAGAGAGCAGTTACACATAGATAATTACAACATGATTTATTTTACAAATTTGGGTTGATTCTAACCAAATGATCAACAAGAAAATATATTTCTTTTCATCTTTCAACAAAAGCAAGACGAATTTGGGTTTGTAGCTAAGATTTGGAGGACTGCCGCAACTGCAAATCTGAGAAAATCGTGCTCAAAGAACCTTACGTTTCTCTCTGTACAAGCCGAATTTTGGCAAACCGTTCTTTATGAGTTAGTTGGGCCCGTTCTGAACAAAACCCATGTTCCAGATTTCTCTAATTCGTCTTCATTTGCTCAGAATCTCAACCGCAAAACTGTCACTCCTTAAACCAGCGAATTTCTGAGTTGGCAGATTTAAAAATCAAATCTTCAATTTGGAAGTTACCTTGGAGGCTAAAAATGGTGAATAAGGTTATAACCAACTTAATAGAACTATCATTGATAAAATAATTCATAATCATCAATTTATTAGAAATAAAGGAGAATAAATAATATAAGAAGCATAAATCATCATAAATGGAGTTATATAATAAATTATAATAAATGACATGATGAAGATTAGTGGAAATGGGTGGGATAAGTGTTCAAAAGTGATAATAATAATGGCATATTGACGGCCCAACATTGTGCAAGACTTCCTGCACCTTTGAGATTTGCTCAAAATTTTGCTAGACCATAAGAACCTTGTAAAAACCTAAGTTTTCTAGCTAAGTGAAGCTAAGTTGAGAGATCTTGTTTAAGTAAGTCAGTCGTAGCTTCAGAACGTGACTATGTCAAAAATTTGCGACTATTGTGACCCACAAGTCACTAAGTCGCAATGGTCGCATAGGGTGCACTTACCCCTTGAAGTGACCATGCGACCCTTGCGAACTAGTGACCACTAGGTTGTAAGGTCGCATAGGTCGCAAGGTCGCATAGGCCACACTTGACCCTCGATGCGACCTCACGACCCTTGTGACCTCGTGACCACTAGGTCACAAGGTCACATAGGTTGCAAGGTCACACTTTAGACCCATGCAACCTTCGCACGTGCGATAAAAAATATAAATACGGAGGTCTTCCCATTCATTGTAATGGCTCCCTTGATCGCACGAAAGACAAAGAAGCTTGTGACTTGGGTGTGCGCGCATTTTCTCTAGGTAGGCGACCTAAACCTTCCTGGTAATCATGTTTTTTAACCATGTGTCATTACGTGCCTTCTCGACCTTCCACCTTCCACCCGAGAGGTATTTTTATCCCCTTTTGCTTAGATTTTTGACCTCAGACCAAAGACACAATTTCCCTGGCCTTGTTGAACCTTTCTTGACCCCCTCAGTACCGTTCTTTGATCTTGATCATCCTTTTTTTTTCCAGTAGGCCCTAGCATCTTGCTCAGAAGAAGTCTGGACCTCCCTAAAGCCTCAAATATTTCTCCTTGGCCCACCCAAAACCTAGGTCACATGGCCCATGACTGTGATGCCACTTTTCCCGTGACCTAGCAATTGTGCGACCCGTACAACCTAGTGACTGTGTGACCTGGCGACTACGCAACCACGCGACCTAGTGACTGTGTGACCTGTGACTCTTATGCTAAGTCATGCTCTTTGCCTCGCGACCATGTTACCTAGCTCCCTTTGCAACCTGCTAGAAAACCCTCCTGCCATCTTTTAAAGTTGATTTCATTTAGGGAAGTTTTACTTTATTTTCATGTTGTCTCTCTCATCATGGGATTGTATTCTCGACATGCCAAGTGACGTGGACCTTGAGTGCATATCCTTCTCCCCCTTTGAAGAAGAGATGGCTCTCCCAACTACTAAGGCCACTCGCAGGGGTTCGGGAAGCAGATCGTGGGAGATATACCAAGATAAGGAGCCACCCATTTATTGGGATACATATTGCAACATTAACAAAACCACAAAAATCTCATGGCATGAAATCTACGAAGAATTCTCAAGCCAGAAATACCAAAAATCCATGAGGATTTCCCAATATACCTAAATGTCAAAAGGTCAGACTACACTACATAACATCACACCCGCCGATCTTGCCATGCAAAAAGACTATTGACTAGATCCTGTAGAATATAGATACAGATTCATGGATGATCAAAGACCACACTGGAGCATCATTGGCTATGATCTCCCCTACAGACATTGCTTCCTACTACAGACTGTCGGAGAAACATGAGACCTTTAATACAAAGTCGCTCTTAGGTTTTGTAATCCCAGTCAAAGATATCTTGAGGGAATGGGTTAGATCATATCATACATACAAGATAGAGGGGTAATGGAAGGCTTTTCAACTAATTTCCACTATGATGTGCCGCTTTTATGGTAAGGCAGACTATAACATATTCTATGGCACTTGGGTACCTCTCATCCAAGTTGTCACCACTCGGGGAACTATTTTCAATTGGGCAAGCATCCTGTCATCATCTTTGAAAAGAAAACATAGCTATAGCCAAGCACCCACAGCCAGAAAAACCTCCAAAATTCTACATGGCTTTGTACCTCCTAGATGTTGTCTGCGCAAGATGCCAATTTGAGGGCTAGAGCTACAACTAGGATACATCAACGATCGACCCCATGAATAGGCGCTACAAGCTTTTCTAGGATGCTACCTACAAAGGTATATTAGATGTGATTTCTAAATCTTTTATCGCCCCACTATACCAGCTGCTATTTGGTGAGGAACCACCATGCATATCAAAGAGGTCTATGGAGATAGTGATCAAGGTAGCACATTGGTTTCCCATCCAAGAGGGAACGTTCATTAGAGTGTTTGGTACCCATAAGGCCCCCATGCCCTACCTAGGTTCGTCATGGATAAGACACTCTTGCGAGAAGTCTACTATCAAATGACACAAAGCTTTTCAAAGGTATTGAATAAAGGAAAGAAGAAACCATGGCCTGCCTTCCCTCTCACCATCGACGGATATGTAGTGGAAAACTTCAAACACACGGAAGGAAATGTTGAAGAATTAAAGAGAAGCCATTTCGTAAGTCTCAATTATTGGATGTACAATCCTAAGAGAGTCATGGCCACCCACTACAAGAAAGAAAAATTCAGCTGTTCATATTCGCACACCAGACAAGATCATGAAGACGGGGTGAAGAATTGGTATAACTCCACGAGGGAACTTAGTCCGAGTGAGTAGCAAGCCAGGGATGTGGAGCTCCTCAAGGATTCCCAGGAAAATGTTAATCTTAAAGAAAGAGCCTCCACCATCAAGAAAAAATAGCAGGAGACACAGAGTGGCACCAGGGGATCCAACAAGAAAAAGGGGAAATAGATTGAAGATATTTTGAGCAACCTTGAAGAGGAAGACATCAATGAAACTTTGGAATAGAGAAATGCCACCCAGGCAAGAAAAAACAAGAGCTTAAGAGAAGAAGAGAGAAAGAGATCAAATAGTCTCAAGATTCTAGCAACCAAGGCTATCTTGAGAAGAGGAGGCAACAAGAAGAGCAGGAAAAGGAGAAACAACTACAGGAAAAGCTGCAGGAGGAAAGAAGGGTGTAGGAAGAAGCAGAGAAGAAAAAATAGGAGGAGGAGCGCAGGGTGCATGAAGAAGTAGAGAAGAGAAAACAATAGGAGGAGTGCAAAGCTAGGGTAAAAGAGGAGAAAAGGAGATTAGAGCAGGAGCTGAAAAATGTGGAGGACGAGCTAAATAGGTAATAATCACTAAGAGAAAAAGAAAGAGAAAAGAAAAGGAAACTAGGGGAATCAAGCAAGGAGAGACTGTTGGGTCCCTATAATACTAGTGATTACCCCATTACTATTGTAGTTGTACCCCTTATTAATAATGTTGTGCCCCTATTGTCCCCATATTGTTATTACTGTGCCCCATAGAATCCCTCTATCGTTATTTTTGTGGCTTTATATTATTATTGTTAGGTCGGCTGGGTTATATTGTGACTCCTTAGACTCCTATAGAAAGGAGGTTTTATCATTTGAATCATCCAAGAATTGTTAATTTATGTAATGTAAAAGAGGTTACCCCTCGAAGAGGCTGAATTCTAAGGCGTTGATCTATCTTTTCTATCTTTTCTTGAGATGGTTTCATAACATTTGGTATCAGAGCTATGGATTCTAGGGTTTCGCTGCTCCAAATAGGTCATCATGGAATTTTAGCTATAACTTTTTTTTGACGATGTTTCAGAAGCTACAAACAAAACCCATTTGAGAATACCTTGCACTGAATCTCAGGTCCGAATTGTAGAGCTTTTTGTGCTATATTTTCAGAGATATGCATTGAGGAAGTTGGTCCTTTTGCAGAATCCTGAATTACATTCAAAACAGATGACCTGGGGAAAATCGTCATAAATTTCTCTCTGAGCATCAGATTGAAATTTCATAAGAAGGCACAGAAAGAGGACAGGCTGTAGTTTCTTGTATATATTTTTCAGAGCCAAAGGTCAAAACAGGGACACGTGGCACATCGTACAAGTTCGCTCTACTGAATTAGTCTATAAACAGGTCATTGTGGGAGATTTGGCATAACTCTTCATTGGAGAATCCGATTGGGGTCAGACTGGTGGCATTGGAAAGAGGACACAGAGGGCTACCACAGGTCACAATTTTAGAATTGGATGATGCGAAATTACAGAGATACATCAGAGGCAATATCGAGCTCCTACAAAGTGAAACAAGGTGTGTATTTTTTTAAATGTTTGCTTAAGCTTAGTTTGAAAAATTATTTTGAATGAATTCAAAGGGTATAGTGAAGCATTATTATCAGTAATTGATGCCCCGAAGAAAGAAAATGGAAACACCTAGTAGGCGACCTGAAAGCTCTAGCATGACTCATGAAGAAGAGGAAGAAATGCAACATGATATATCAAAATTACGAGACCAAGTGCAACAAATGTCACTTGCACAAAAAGGAACAAAATCTAAGATGGATTGTTTAAAGGAAGGTGTAGAAGCTAAGATGAATGATGTGGAAGCTAAGATGGATGATTTGAAGATAAATTTGAAGAAAAACATGGAAGAATTGAAGATAAATATGAATAAGTTGCTACAAGAAAGGGTCACTAAGGGTGAAAGGGTAGTAAAGGAAACTCATGATGAGAACGAAAGAAATGTTAATCATGATTCCATAGACTCTAATGTTGGATTGAAGACCCACCATATTTCAAAAATCGATATGAGGAAGTTTGATGGCAAGGATCCCGCAACATGGATATTACATATGGAGCAATTTTTCGATCTCAATAATGTGAAAAACACACAAAAGGTACGTATGGCAACTTTATATTTGGAACCAAATCAGTTTGTATGGTATGAATGGCTTTGCTCTTGTAAATAATTTATCACTTGGGCAATTTTTACGGAAGAATTGATAACACATTATGAGGATACAAAAAACAACACATTTTTTAGCCAATTGATAAGTCTCAAACAAAAGGGTTCAATAATGGAGCACATTGAGGAGTTCCAAAAATTGAACATAAGGGTAAAAGATATTCCACAGGAGCATAGGATTGATGTGTTCATAGGGACTTTAAAGGATAATATCCAACATGATGTTCGCCTTTGGGAACCTGATTCATTAGAGAAGGCATTCAGGTTAGCAAGAAAAATGGAAAGCAAAATTATGGCACCAGGAAGCATACCACTCACAACTATAAAGACGGAAGTGTTGTTGCCCCTAGTCTTCCACAACCTATAAGGTTGACACCACAACAATTGGAAGAAAAAAGAGCAAAAAAGCTTTGTTACAGATGTGATAGCAAATACACTAAAGGTCATAAGTGTGCTGAGAAGAAATTATTCTACATAGATTGTGAAGAGGAAGAAGAAAAGGAGCAAGAAAGGTCAAAAGAAGAGGATATACTCCAGGAACAAAGCCTAGATGAAGAACAAATGAATCCGATGATATCTTGTAATGCATTGGCAGGAATTACCACTCCTCAACCATCAAGATAGAAGGACAAATCAAGAAGAAAAAGGTAATAGTGTTGATTGATTCAGGAAGTACCCACAATTTTATTCATTGTAAGGTAAAAAAAGAATTGAATTGCTTCCTATATCCAGCACCAGAGTGTCAAGTGATGGTTGCAAATGGAGGAACAATAAATTGCTCTAGAAAGTGCCATAATATCAAGCTATCCATGGGAGAATATGTATTGACTAGCCAATGCTTTCCATTCCAATGGGAGGTGCTGATGTTGTACTAGGAGTCCAATGGCTACAATCCTTGGGTACAATAGCTTTTAATTTTCAAGAACTTTTCATCAAATTTCCTATGGAAGGAAAGGAAGTTGAATTAAGGGGTATTGCAGGGAAACCAGGAAAGATAATCAGCTCTAATGGTATGACAAAGCTTCTAAAAAAGGAACAAGGAGGTGTAATTACACAATTGTGTTTGCTAGATGTTTCCACATCGGAATCATCTATTTCTCCAGATCTCCAAAAAGTCCCGGACAATCATTCCAAGGTATTTGAGAC
This sequence comes from Pinus taeda, assembly GCA_000404065.3. NCBI lineage: Eukaryota > Viridiplantae > Streptophyta > Pinopsida > Pinales > Pinaceae > Pinus > Pinus taeda. The sequence goes on from APFE031544680.1 coordinate 273,512, forward strand.
TCCCAAAGGTCTCCCACCTATGCGTGATCATGATCATGCTATTCATCTGATTCCAGGAAGTGTTCCTCTGAACATCAGGCCGTACATATATCCCTATGTCCAAAAGAGTGAAATTGAATTTATGGTTGCAGAAATGCTAGAGGCTGGTATAATTCAACCGAGTCAAAG